>JAVTVY010047702.1:0-22636 GCA_036873755.1 Hanleya hanleyi | reverse complement strand
TAAGCTGTTCCATCAACTTTTAATGACCCGCACAACTGGGATGAAAATTCAATTCTACATGGTCTGGTGCCAATTTTATTTAATAAATTGATTATGTATGTCAAAAAGTTCTTAAACTTTAGTACAGTGTATTTTGTGAACTAACTGTCCTCCGATAATTACTGGAGGATACATTTTATTTCTTTAAATTTTTATTCATAGCAATTTATCTGTATTTCCTAAAGTTATAATCTTATGAAAGTCAGTTACGGGTAGGAACAGCTCGCTGTGAAGCTGGGTTGTCTGAGACAGCAATGTCGCATATTTACCTATAATCGTCCTTGAATTATACTAATCGACAAATTAAACATATTTAACTCCATCTGTCCATGTACACTGCAAATTTATCTCACAGTCATGACAGTTATAACAGACCTGCTTGTATCTATATAATCCATAAAATCTGATTAAATTCAGCCCTAGTACAGCGATAGGACGAATAACATAAACATGTGCAACTTAGTTTACAATTGTTTTGTGACTCGGTGAAATAATTTGTCAAAATCGATTAAAATCTCACCGAAATATCGAGTATTCCCATATCATGGATTTTCACCAATCAACGGTACTCATTTAGAAATACCATTATCTTCACATGTAATCATGTATTCATGAATACATGTAATGCAAGTACATGTACATGTTGCAGAGGAAATGTACCAGGATCTAATTATAGAGTATAATCCATGAACAGAAGTAAATTAGCAGCCTGACTTATGTCATGTATGTGTACATGTAACCGACATAAGTTTATACATGTATGGTGATGTCACAACACAAGCCATTTTGTTATGACGTCACGTCATAATAGTATACTGCAACAAGTAAGTGCAGCCAATGTACCATTTTATCAACTGTTCAAGTATACATGTACTGTTGTGTAGAAGAAAACCATATATAGTACAAATTGTATTCACCATAAAGGTCGGAGTACGGTAGCCATTTCGCAATGGGACATAAAACGTGAAATATACAAGTATTAGTTTGTTACATGTATATACATGTACTCTGTCAGGCTAAAAGGGTTAGGTGAGCACCAGTACAAACATCACGGGTTACCGGCATGTGCCAGAGTCAGTTAAAGGGCAAACAATTGAAGGAGGGGGGGGGGTGTGGAATGCACATCACACACAGAATACATGTAGATTCAGGTGTGGCTGGATACATACTTGTGGGGGGGGGGGAGAATGTGGGGGGGACACACTATTAGCAATGAATGGATGTCATTATTCAAAGAACTTGACATGGGAGGATTTTCTACCTGAAATTGTTATTGAGTTTGAGACTGTTACAGTGGAAGGAAGGGAAATCATAGTGTTTCTAACCCATAAAAGAGGTTTGATGTAGCAGGTCTCATTTATGGCTGTACATATCCGTAATAAATCTTTGAGATCTGCTTTAGTTAAACTGCGCATTTAAGCGCACATCCGCTGCAGATCGAGAGGGGTAGATACTTAAGGCCTAAACCACCCAGATGTGACAGACTTTGTACACATTGTAATATGGTAGAATCTGAGCTACACTTTTTACTTGAGTGTAGGCGTCACCTTGATAGAAGAATGGTTTTATTTTCCAAGTTACAGAATGTATCCCCAGGTATACAATCTATGAGCAATGATGCCATGTTTATATATCTAATGCGATCGAAGAATCCAGTTATTGTCCAAGCTCTAGCAGTGTATACAGCGGAGTGCTTCTCTACTTATACTGATCGCATTGTCAACCAACGTTAACTGACGAGTAATACTCATTTGGTTTATAATATACCCTTCTTGTCACTGACTTGAGTCTTAATGTACAGGTATCATCAGTGCAGAGCTCTTGAATACATTTGCTCGTTATCAGGGAGTAGCATCTGTTTCTCTATAATATACTATACACAGTATCTGTCATTACATACTAGACAGGTTAATATTTCATATAGATTTGTATCTACGGACCTTGCTGTTACTACTACTGTTATGTTTTTGTCTTGTGTGTAATTGCCTTTGGCCCTCTGTGGCATATCTGTGCAAATAAATGATTCTGATTCTGTAAATGATTGTTTCATAGAATGATGACAGAGGTTCTCAAATATCTTGAAATACTGTGACAGAAGCAGCTATGGCTGGCCAAAATAATAAAATGAATTGAAAAAAATTATTCTTCATGGTTTTCTGAGCATCTGCTAAATATTTTCAAATTAACCTTAATGCCCTCAGTCTATGAGAATGTTTTGAAATGACCGTGTTGAGCGGTTCTATTCCCAACTTCTCTTTTATTCTATGTCATAGAGGGCAGGGTATGGTAGATAATTAAAAACTGTAGTAACTCGGCTTGACATTATAGGGAATGACTTTAATTGAGCCAAAGATGAAAGAGAAATACACTTAGAAAAAATATTTTAAAAAAAAATCGATTTAATTTTTTTTTTTAATATTTATTAATTTTCATAATTTATTGGAAATAATTATATGTAGACATCGACCATCCAATATCCTACTGGCCAGGCAACTGCATGTGGTTGACAAGCAGGAAACTTGCTTCAAACCGCCCGCAGTGTTTTGATTGTTCAACAACGTGCAGCCATGCCGAGTTGCGATAGAGCTAAATATAACAACAATGATCATTGTCTACGGCACAGGGAAAGAAACTAACCGTCTCTTGGCGTCCACCTTCCATGGGAATAATGTTGGCACCGGGTTATGCGAAGTTGGACCAACACCTCCTTCAACAGTTCAAAATGTAACTTGTAAGGAGCAAATCCGGGTAAACTTGTTTGGTCCAGGTCCCCATGTCGCTTCGCGTCGAACCATTTGAACTGTTGAACCCAGTTTCGACGCAACGCATTTTTCTCTCGGGTGGGAAATGGGTGAAAAGTTACATCAACCATGGATATTTCCTCTCTTTGTTCCGTTTTTTAACAGCGGCATTGCAGCCCGGAACACAACAGATAAAGTTTGGCATTTCATCGCCCGGTGTCAGATTCTGGGCCCTTCCGCTTTCACTGGAGTGCAAACAAATTTACCCACAGGTACAAAAGAGCTACAGGACAGGGGGCACAACTCTTGGGTTATATGATGCTTTATTGCATTTTGTGCATTGTTGGAGCGCATTAAGATAGACTTATTACTGCGTCTCCCACTTTTACATAGTTTGAAATACACAGCATTAATTACAATCTTATATACATATAGAATACAACATGTGACGGCCGGAGAGAACAATATCGAAACATAATTCAGCTAATTGCTGAGGTGGGGGGGGGGGGGACTAGAGATATTTATGTGGTTATTATGCTAATATCGGTCGCTTAGGATTTGCTAGGGGTAGTTACTTTTTCTTTGTTGTTAGTTTTGTGTATAATTATATTCTTGTTCAAATCGTATTGTCGTTTTGATAAACTCACCTAAACATATCTGAGCTTCAATGTTTAATTTTGTACTTTTTTCATCGTTTCCAAATAGCAATGCCTGGGTTGATGGCATCAGCTCGGTACCATAGATTCTATTAATAATTTCCAGAAGGACAACTTGATTTCTAAACACAACTCTATGCGTATTACATAGACTTTCCAAGTCAAATCTTTATCTTTCTGGTGAGGGGTAAATAAATTTTCCATTAGTAATGCAAGTGAATGAAAAAATAATCTTTTTATACCTATTACGTGTGTCGGGTAAAATTACAAATTATATCAATTTACAGTATAATGAAACTGATATATTACAGAAATTTTGTAGAGGTAAATATATTTTAGGAAACCAATATTTATTTGCATATAGCTGTTTATAAAGGTGATGATCTTGTCTGACCACTCATCTGTCATCACCCTAAAAAGGTGATGAGATTTCATCAACTTTTAGGGTGATAACCAAGGATGGCCACTCGTCGTTCATCATGACTGGATCTCATCACCCTTTTATGGTGATGGCCTGGTTTCATCACCTTTTCAGGGTGATGGATTTTGTCGTCACCTTTTCTCATCACCCTAAAAGGGTGATGACCAGACCCCATCACCCCATCACCACAAAAAAGTGATGGCCCATCACCTGTTTTCTGACAGCGTGGGTTGGCGTATCCGTCTTTTTGATGCTACTGAACTGAAACTGGCCCAAAATCTTTACTGTTTTAAGAAAACAGAGTTCACAGTCTGCCTGCATGATCCCCACATCTATCTCACACTATATGTGCAAATAAAATATCGCCCCACTTCAACCCCACTATCGTCTTAGGCTATGCATGAAAACATGCTTGCCCAACAAAATCTCCACGTTTAACTTAAGCTATGAAAACGGCGAGCATTTTGCCCTACATCATCCCCACGCCGGACTTAAACTTTCAGCACAGCCCGGCACATTCCCTACATTGGACTTTGTCTACGAGCGCTGGAAAAAATCCACCCCACCTAATCCCTACAAACAACTCAGTCGATTAACTCCGAAGTTCATTTTCCCTACACGAACCCCACGTTACACTTTGAATATTTAGCAGATACAGTTATGCCCTACATCATCCCCACGCGGACTTTGAATTGTCGCCCATTCATCCGGCATAATCCCCACATCAGCCCTACATAATCCCCATATTTATGCTAAATTTGCATAACCGTGGGCAGCTGCCCCACACAAACCCTACGTTATCCCCACGAGGAAAGTTCCAAACCACGCTTCGCCCCACACGAACCCCACGCGCCCACCAATACCCCACAGTTTCCCTACGCAATCCCCACGTTTATGTTTGTAAGGGATGATACTCAAACTTTATGGATTTGGGTGTTTTCTTGGTGAAGCTTACACCGTAACAGCGGAAGCACTCCTGGGTATAATCAATGTAACTTCGGAATACATAGGCTTCATGGATGGTAGGCCGTTGAGGCCAAAATTTCGCAAATTTTACCCGCGGTGTAAATCGAATTTATATCAGCAAAACTCACGCGAATCAGTCGCGAAAGCTTCGGAAGTTGTTCACAGTGGAGAAAAAGACCAAAAACCGATTGAAACTAGCGCTGACTTCGATTTCGCCTAGACTGGTACCCTGACTAGCATGTTACATACCTGACATATACCAGTACAATGGGGAACCAGGAAAGTGGTTCTGGTTAATTGTAGACCTAAATATCCAATGCAAGTGCTCGGCCACACAGGTAAACCCATGATACATCAATACACAGAAGTATATTCTTCAAGTATACATCCGTTATTATACATGTAGATGGAATCTGGGTGAAACAAATCTTGAAATGTCTCCGACCGGAGATGGGTCTTTAGGGGGCGGCGAGATGATCAACCGAACTTAATAAATATAAAAGAAACTGCTCATGAAAATGTGAAATTCAACGCTCAGTCATATGGTGATTGGCGATGACCTCATCACCACATATTGGCGGTGACCTTATCGCCATTTATTGACCAATAAATGACGGTGAAATGACCTGGTCACCATTTGTCCTCAGCAAGAAATGGCGACAGGGCCTCGTCACCGATAAAGGGCGGTAGGCCATCACATTGGTATGCCTGTGCATCATAAAGATGTAAAGAGGCTGCTAGCGTGTATTCACTCGATCAACATGATTTTTTCTAAGATGATACATTCGACTAAATCTTCATGATACTCTTCATATCGGAACACCGTTATTATGCACAGGGGAATAACATATTTCAAAACATTGTAACCAGTTGAGAAATATACCGTGATTTGCCGGCTTGAAATAGAACTATAAGTCTATGTGATATAGGATCATCGGGTGTGTTGAAAATACAAATCAAACACTAAGTACATGTATAATTGCGAACCACCGATGTACTTAGAGGACATCCATAACATGCCCGTGACAACTATTTTTGTCGGTAATTCATATGTTCAGGGGTGCCATTTCCCACAAAATGCAGGAAATGAAGAAAGAACAACTTTAGATGCCTTTTTCATGGACATTGAATTGTGATCTCGCTAAAGGATCTTTTTCGAATGAACAGCTCATTTTCAAATGTCAGAGAAATTATCGTGCTAGTTCATGGGTAGCTCAGTGCAGAGGAAAGCACAACGGAATACAGTCATTAGATAGAATACAGGCGGAACCTTTTAGATGGCACAGGAACATTACGGAATCGGTGTGCATTTGATCTAATATACCCCAAAAATGATTCGTTAGAAAGAATGTAATATATAGATGCAATTGTCAGATACGACGTTCTGTAACCAGTCGTCGTCCATTAATAATATTCCGGGACCATGGCCCACATATCATATTCACATGACACAAACGGCATAGTCAATGGCAGTGGAATAAACATGTATAAACACAAACTACTTTCGTGCAAGAGAAGGGGCTTACAGTTCTCAATGATACCAACAAAACATCATGATGTTCCGATCGACCAATCGTGTCATCAACCTGTATTCCTTGACTCAAACGAAGGTCCACATCGTTCCCGAGATAATAATGCTAGAACTATTGACCGCTCCTCTCGTGCCATAAAGTAGATTACGTTTGTGTATATCAGTATTTGATGCCCGCTTGAAGTTTGGTGCTTGTGTGAATGAGGTCGTTCGATTATGGGCCGGGAAATTCTTCATGGAGGACGGCTCTCTACTGAATGTCCATTCTGACGCACATGCACTTGTGATGTCCAGCACGATTTCAGTATATTGGTACATAAGGACGGGAGCAAAATGTCAGTTGTGAGTATAGAGTATAAAGTCGTCATAGTCCCAGCAGACAAAGCCCCAAATAATATACTATTCATATGTAAATATTCCTATTACCAGGTGCTGGTCAAGGAATTGAGTATATGCACACCATCGCCGAATACATCTACTTACTCCCAAACAGGAAGATTTATTTAATAAAGCATAAATTAATTAAAATAAAATAAAAAAGTTTAGATTTAAATAAATATAAACAATAATAATAATAATAACAATAATAATAATAAGCCACAGCACCACAGTCATCTTAAAACAGAGTTTAGCGTTTGAAATACGACTTGATATACGCTCTTTTAAAAGACTGTACATTTGTAGAATTTTTAATAGAAGCACTAAGGCTATTCCATAAACAGTGGCGGAGTAAATCAAGTTTCTTTTAAAAACTTGGCTCGGTGCTTCCGGAGATATAAATCATCACGCCGTGCGGCGCGTGTATTATAATTATGAATATTTGTAACAGTGGTAAAACAATTTAAGTACCGTGAGGCAATGTTGTTAAAAACTTTATAAGCTAAAACAGTTCGTTTGTATATAATTTTGTCTTCAATTTGCATCAAGTTTAGCATTTTAAAAATGCTAATGAATGTGGATATTGAAAAACTCAAAATGTCTTACGGAAGAACTTGATGCTAAAGGTCACATACCGTACAGACATCTATCCACATGGGATTTGTCGACTATCTATACTATCATCCCTCATCAGGACCTAATTGTCCGTCTAATATCGGCGTTCAAGCAAACTGATCGCCGATATATTGATTTTAGAAGCTATAAAGCAGTCTACTAAATACAAGGGATATCATTCATGGGTTGTTTCTTTTTTTTATAGAGTTGCTTAAATTTCTCATCAATAATATCTACGTGAAATTTGGCAATACAATATATCGACAGCATCTAGGTATTCCAATTCCTTCTCATTCGCCAAACACTATATAGACGATCTTCATGCTGTGGATAATATCCACCTCCACTGGATTTGAAGGAAACTACAGATGGCCCTAGCAGCACATCTTATATAGACCTATATCTTTATAAAAATGAAGCGGACCTTCTCTCTAGTCGACTTTACGACGAAAGAGATTATTACAATTTCGACATCGTAAATTATCCTTTTCTGGACAATAATATACCAGAGGGACCTCCATATGTCGTATACATATATCACCTAGTAGCATTTGAAAGATCTTGCGTTGACTGTGACGATTCTAATCAATGCCACAAAACATTATTTTAGAAACTTGTAAAACAGGCGTATATCATCAAGTCCCTCAACTCGAAGTTCCTCAAATTTGGTTATACCAATCGCATGATGATAGCAAAATACAAGCGTAGCGTGCAAGATCTATGGCGATACGTTTCGTAACTAGTGTCTAATTCCGCTTAACCCGGGGCTAGGGGCCGTATGAACCCATGTATTTCAAGATCCTCAGACTGCTCATATGAACAGTCACAATCAAAGCGTGACTGAGATACGTCAAACTCTAGATAACGATTTTACTGCGTATATTATATGGATTAAGAATACTGATCAGCGATACGGATTTGATATTTTTGGAACATCATGATGTCTTGCTGGCATCATTGGAAACTGTTGACCGCTTCTCTCCTAAAGGAAATTAGCCTAGTTTTATGAATACTAAAAATTTTCCTTTTAATTTGGTGCTAATGTTATGCTATGAATTAGGTGTTTGGATTGTGGACGCGGAGAGAGAGAGAGAGAGAGAGAGAGCGAGAGAGAGAGAGAGAGAATTAAGATTTAACGTCGAGTTCATTATGGACGCGGAAATTTTTTAATGGACGACGGCTGAATGCTGAATGACGGATTAGACGCTTGTATTCAATGATTTGAGCTCTTTTTCGATGGAAATTCACCATTAAAATAACTGTTCGAAATATCTCTCTCTCCATAATTCTACGTTCAAATGCATCAAAATGTTCTTAACCTACGCACACATGCGTATGAGAGGACATTCATAACAGGTAGTGTATCCACTATCAGTAGTGTAGTTGGAGTTACTCATTGTTCTACGAGATGAAATCATGTGATACTGGACATTGGACAGTCAACATTTGATAATAAGATCACCGAAATATCTTATCGATCTCAATTTACATTAATTTATCGCGAAGATCGCCGTGGCGCTGATTCGAAAATTAGAAAATATTAACGAAAGGCTATCGCATTTCCAGAAGTTAATTGATTGTCACTCGGGTATTTATTGCTAGCAACCAACCGATGGTGTTTCCAGTCTGGCCGAAGATAGTTGCGAACGTGTTTTGCTGATAACGCAACGCTACTACTCCAGATTAATAGTCACGTATCCTGGCGCCGAAACATCGGCGCGTGTCTCACCGGTTATCGCGAGACGAAAGTTTAATCGTTTTGTGGAAATGGATATTTAACAGATACTTAGCTACGAACGTACGACGGTTGGCCGGGGACTTTGCGCGTCTTTGCTACTTTATTGATGAGCAACCAGCAACTGTTATAAAAATTGACAGAATCTGATGGCTCAGTGAAAGGAAGCTTTACTCGAATGACTCAGAAAATGACTAAAACGACAATAACGAGAAAACATTAAAAACGAGAAAAAAATAAAACGACTGAAACGAAAACATTAAAACCACTAAAAACGAGTAAAACGAGAAAAACGAGTAAAAATTCAAATGAAGTTATGCGAAAATGACTAAAACGAGAAAACATTTTAAATCTTCAATTGAAGTTAGGCTCTATAAACCGTAAATTCTGTCATGCGAGAGATAACATCTGCCATGGTGAGCCTAACACGGCGGAAGATCACACAAGGCTTATATGTGTACCTGGGATTATAGAGCAATAACATGGTCATTCGTGGATTTTAATAAACGAACTAGAGTCCCTAGACACCAAAAACAGGAAAACAATAACCAAAACTTTGATATCCGACACAACAGAAACACTTATGTGTATTACTAGAGCTATATGATTGAATTCGGACTGACCAAAATGTGGGACTGTCAGATTCAGCGGTTCATCAGAGCAGGATGCTTCGGAAGCTGGGGATTACGATTTTGGCACTCCTAAAATGCATCAATATTCACCTCCAACAAAAATGCAACTTTAGAGATGTCTGTCAGCTGACCTACAAAGAATATTTTTCATTCTCAACCCTATTCGCACTTCATCCCCTCTTCAACATATGGTTGAAAGGATCCATTGTCTGTTACAGTGCTACAATTATGAGAAAAAAAATACCGTCTCCCATTAAAGAATCTTCGCGTCCATAATCCAAAGACCTAATTCATATAATAGCATTATCACCAAATTAAAAGAATAAATCATAGTATACATAAGAATAGTCTAGTTTCCTACAAGAGAGAAGCGGTCAACAGTGTTTAATGATGCCGGCAAGACATCATGATGTTCCAAAATATTAAATCCGTATCGCCGATTAGCTTTGATGTCGGCATTCACACCCTTCTGATCCAAGATTTCAACATTCTGTCAAAAGTATAGAACTAATCATGTATGTCATGCATCTCATCATATCTCTCTAATACGTTTAGAATGTCAAAATATGTGATATCAAGGTGGAGTTTTAATTTGGCATGTATTGGTTGGTTCTGTATCTTCCACACGACCATGTTGATTTTGAACATCTAAACCGTTTACGGTCGCGTTCCAAAAAGCCTATGACCCATGCCTTAGTCCATGAGGATAGTTGGCCCTGATGCAGCAGATTTTTGTAAAGCCCGATCAATATTAATCGTCTTAGCAGCATCCAAGCCAAGTAGTTGCAGACAAAAATAAAATAAATAAATAAAATAATTAATAATGATTTTTCCTGCAGTGGTCGCATTACGAAAGTGATAAAGTGGGTTCAATCCCAGGCCGGGTCATACCAAATACTTGAAAATCGAACTTGTTGATTCCTCGCTTACGCTCAGCATTAAGAGGATAGAACAAGGACTAGTTCGCTCGGTGTCAGTATAATGTGACTGAGTGGGGTGTCATGTCTGCCTACGGCATGATATTTCAGTGGGACAGCACTATAAAAATGGCAGCATAAGATCTGCTCTGTGACAAGTTGGTAACACAGCCCCTCCTCTTCCCCTCCAGGGAATGAAAATACGGGGATATTTACTGGGGATAACACAAAACGCAGATAGAATATTGCTAAGTAAAATGTCCGAGCCAAATATATACCTGGCTAAATCGATGGAACGAAAAGGCTCGAGCAGCGAAAATCTTACGAATTAATTCAAAACTGTCTCACATACAGTTGCCACCAACGTTCACTAATATATTATACAAGAAATTAGCGATAACACTAGCGAGAAATCTAAGGAATATTTAAATAACAGAGAGCTAAGTGCAAATACAACCCACCTCCAATCTGACCTAACTTCAGCTTATGGTATGGATTAGCTACCGGCAAGAATTCAGTAAAGTTGTGTGGTAGTGGTTGGACTAGGTCCGCTGAGATCATGTTGAACCAGCGAAGATGGCCGGGAAGTCCCGAAGACCCTCAGCCAATGAAAAGCTAGAATTACAAGCGTCTAGTCCGTCATTCATAATCCAGCCGTCGTCCATTAGAGAATATCCGCGTCCATAATCCAAAGACCTATTCCATTTTCCACATAACAGTATTAGCACCAAATTCAAAAAGACAATCATAGTATACATAAACATAGGCTTGTTTCCTGCAAGAGAGAAGCGGTCATCAGTTTTCAATGATGCCGGCAAGACATCATGATGTTCCAAAAATATCAAATCCGTATCGCTGATGAGTATTCTTAATCCATAATATTCGTTGTAAAGTCGTCATCTAAAGAATGATGTATCTCAGTCACGCTTTGATTGTGACTGTTCATATGAGTACCATGAGGATCTTGGAAGTACATGGGTTCATACGGCCCCTAGCCCCGGGTTAAGCGGAATTAGACACAAGTTACGAAACGTAGCGCCATAGATCTTGCACGCTACGTTCGTATTTTGTTATCAGCATGCGATATGTATCGCCAAATTTGAGAAACTTTGAGTGGAGGCGCTTGGTGGAATAGCCCTGTTTTATAAGTTTCTGCAACAATGTTTTGTGACGTTGATTAAAATCATCACATTTAACACAGAATCTAGCAAATGCTACTAAGCGATATATGTATACGCCATATGCAGGTCCCACTGGAATATTACTATCCAGAAAGGGATAGTTTACGATGTCGAAATTGTAATCATCTCTTTTGTCATAAAGTCGACGAAAGAGAATGCCCGCTTCATTTTTATAGAGATAGAGATCTAAATAAGATGTGCTGACAAAGGGAGATCGGAAACACCGTGCTTAGGATCTGCCCAGTCGACCAGATCCAGCAGTACTGAATAGAGGTACTATACACAGCCGGAGGGACTTTGCAAGAAATATTATACAGGTAAGCCTGCCGCATCTTCTCCCGGACCGAGTACTACTTCATCTGGTGCCAAAGTAAACTTATACAAGCCTAATTTTGATTGTAAAATTAAATATAGCCTTGTAGGGCGATATTTGAAACGCACGTGGTCTTGGCTGCTTGACTTCCTGACATTTTGTTTTCGGCCGCCATGTTGAATTTCGAGTAAGTTAGCGGAGAGCTTTCGGTTTTTGAAACCGCTAAACGGGAATATTGGCTTGATATTTTCAGTTCTATTAAAGCAAAACATACGGATATAAAGGATAAATTTAGCGGTTGGTGGGAATTGTAGATTTAATTGTAAATAATTAGGAAAATTTGACAGAATTTTCCTGGTTGATTAGAGTGAGGTCCGTGCGGGACAATTTTAGCTTCAATTTCCAAACTATGGTATAGAAGGTGGAATAGTATACTATTGCTTGGGATAGGATAGAAAACACCGGAATAAAACTCGGGATTAGGAGCAATTTCGGTGCATTTGGTGGTATTAAACCTGATTATTTGGGGTTTATTTTTATATGAGTAAACCGGTTCACTCGATGTAAACAAATTTGGAAACCTAGTCGGGTATTATAAGAGTAGTTTCCCTTGGTCTGGGAGACGATACGTCAGGCTTCCTGTTGTCCACTGAGTACCAGCCTTTAATTCTAAATTAATTAGTTTATTTTATTTTTATTTTTTTGTTCGTAATATTTGGCTGTTATTTTGTTTTCTAAATTTATAGTGCAGCTAGGGATTAGGAAAGTTTGAGTTAATATAAATATATAGTATAGAGCTGGTCTCAGTGGATCCCTCCGGTTGAAAAAGGTCTTTTACTTTGATATGCTGGTTATATAGGCATTATTTGATTTTTATTATTTATAGTATTGTGGTGTGAAATCATTTCATATATCATTTCATAACAAAACATTCATCAGCCGTTGAGTGTTATTAGTTGTGTTGCTTTCTGTGTTGCGTGTTAATGTGTGTATGTATGCACGGTTGTGATTTTGTGATTTGATTGACAACATATTAGTTACAATAGATTTCAGCCCTCAATTAAATCCTTTTTACACAATAATCCACTCAAAGAGCCAACATTTAATCTTATTCTGATACTGCTAGTAGGCATAAATGTTTGAAGAATTGGCAAATATTGTTATAGTAATCAACCATTACCTTTATAGTAATAGCCAGGGATTCTAATTCAAATCTTTTGATTGTATTATATTGAATGAAATTTCTATTAAATAATTTTGAGGGGTTTGAATAGATTGAAAATTATTTATAATATAACTCTAGTGGCAGAGTAGGAGTTATCTTGGAGAATAAATGAGAGAGTACTGTTTCCCTGACTGAAAGATCTTCAGGTTGTAAATTTGCTCATTGGTTTAGCGATAGGTCGGTTTCTGATCAAGGATCCTGTCGGATTCTGACTTTGGCTGAGCTGGGTGGTGCTTAGTTGGTTCGTCGTGATATAGCTGAAATATTGTTGAAAGCGACGTTAAAAGCTATTCACTCACTATTAACTCCTCGATTTAGTACAATCTAAAAATCAATTTGCTATTAACTAGGGTGTATTCCCCTAAACACAAGAGATAAGAATTAGCAATTTAAATATTTTCTTTTTCATTTGATTCATCTTCGGTCGGTATTTTCCAATTTGGATTGGTAAGTGATTGAAGTGGACTGATTCATATTGGCTCTACTGGTTAGTAAGTTCCAGTTAGTGATATTAGTCCTCGGTCGGTATTTTTCAGTTTAAATTTTATAACTGATTGAGGTGAACTGATTCATACTGGTTCTGCTGGTTAGTGAGTGCCAGTTAGTGACATTAATCCGCGGTCGGTATTTTTCCAATTTGGATTGGTAAGTGATTGAAGTGAACCGATTCATACTGGTTCTACTGGTTAGTAAGTGCCAGTTAGTGATATCGGCCCTCGGTCGGTATTTCCCAGTTTGCATTTGGTAACTGATTGTAGAGATTCATACTGGTCCTACTGGTTGGTAAGTACCAGTTACGCAACATTGGTTTTTGTTTTTTTTTAATTTTTCACTCTCCATCTCCGATCGGTATTTTCCAAATTGTTTGGAGAGGGAAGTTAACTGACGCACGCTCGTTATACGGGTTGGTGAGTGCCGGTTGACATTGTTTATTTTTTTTTTTTTTTTTTTTTTTTTTTTTTTTTTTTTTTTTTTTTTTTTTTTTTTTTTTTTTTTTTTTTTTTTTTTTTTTTTTTTTTCTCTTTTCCCCATCCCTATCATCGGTATTTGCCGACTTAAAGCGGATTGAGTCGGGCTGATACACTGTGGCGATACTAGTGGTGGATAGTGAATTAATGATTTAATTTTTGCAGTTGCCTGGTTGGTTAATGGTTGATATATTGGTGGTTGGATAGGACCTTGACGGCTTCGGGTGATATAGTGGAGAATATTGGTTATAATTTCCGTTGGCTTGTCTGCTCACTTCGATTCTTGACATGGCAGATAGTGAGATAGGGTCATTGAATGTAGCAATAGCTACAAGTGAGGAATTGATTCAATTGGAAGGTATTGGTGCAGCTAGGGCTAATGCATTAGTAGCTCTCCAAAGACCAGATGAATTGATTCCATTTGAGAATTTCTGCAAGCAACAAAGTTTACAAAGGAATATGCCTTTGAGTTGTTGCATGAAACCATAACTGGGGTAGAGATGCGGGGTAGTACACTCATGGAGTATCAATTAAAGCTTCAAGAAAGTCATCTACGTGGATTGCAAAAGAAATTTGTGGAAAATCGTGTGTTCTTGGAGAGTCAATTGGCCACCAGGGACCACGAGATACAGAAATTCATTAGTGATTTTTCTAGTAGGAATGATCAATGGGAAGAAGTCATTCAGCGTCTTCGGAATGAAGTAGAAACAGTAGTTGATCAGCATCAGGAATTGACTGATCGAGTAGGTGAAATAGAGGAAAAGGTTGATACTCAAGGGCGTCAATTGACCCAAGTGGATATTAAGGTTGAACAATTAGATCAACAAGTAAACACGCAAGTAGGTGAAGTGAATGACAGAGTAGGTGAAGTGGATGTTCGGAGACTCCCGCTGTGGCGATCCGGGATATTGCTCTATCTCGTTCTCCTGGTTGGACTATGACCATCCCAGTCAGTGCAAGTTGGTTCGAAGCCAGTCACGGCAGTGGTCGATACAGCTGCACAAGCCACAGTGATGAGTTATGAATTATACTCTAAACTGGGGTTACAAGGGTTGTCGTCATCTCCTGTTCGGTTAACTGGGGCGTTCCAGGGATCCTCTAGTATGGGAATGCTGGTTAGGCAGGTACCAATGTCAGTGCTAGATTTTCATTGTACGTGGGACGTCGTGGTTGCTCCATTAGTTGGTGACCTTCTCTCAGGATTTGACTTTCTGTCTGCCAATAACTGTATTGTGGACTTCAATAAGAATGTCTTAGTTATCGGAGACAGGAAGGTGTCCGCGACCTTGAAGTGTCATGGGGAAGGGGAACCACTGTCAATTAGTAGGGTTACGCTGGCCGAAACGGTTACTGTTCCACCGCTCATCTCCCAGTTGGTTCAGGGGGTGATGCATGGTTTCGCACCAGTTGATTACGTCTTGGAGCCTGTGATTGACCAGTCAGTTATAATGGTGCCCAAGATGGCAATTCAGGGTGCTTCAAGGGTCCCGATTTGCCTGCGTAATCCCTCTACAAATGAGGTGACAATATCTAGTGGAGCATGGATCGGGGCAACGTTGGAACTGGATGGGGTGTACAGCGACCCGGACACAGATACTGTTGCCAAACAAGGGGAGCCTAGTATCCGGCAAGTGAATAGTGCTCCTATGACAGATTCCCTACCAGAACATCTGGTACCCTTGTACAAGGCATCCTGTGAGGGATTAACCGAGGAACAGGCAGTGAAAGTGAAAGAGGTCCTGGTGGAGTATCAAGACCGGTTCTCCACAGGTGACCTAGATTTAGGTCATTTCACTGACACTGTACATCATATTGAGACCACGGACGCTCGTCCTATCCGTCAGCGGTTGAGACGGACGCCTCGCGGATTTCAAGGGGAGGAGTGAAGACATCTGCAGACGATGTAGGATGTAGGCGTCATCCAACCTTCCAAATCAGATTGGGCTTCTGCCCCGGTTTTGATCAGGAAGAAGGACGGGTCAGTGAGATATTGCATTGATTTTAGAGCCCTAAATGATATTACAGTAAAAGACGCCTTCCCATTGCCGTTAATTAACGACTGTTTGGATGCGCTGGATGAGGCCGAGTACTTTTGCACGCTAGACCTGGCGGCGGGGTACAGGCAGATCTCGATCGACCCAGTTGATCGCCATGAGACCGCGTTCATCACCAAGTATGGGCTTTTCGAACATGTCCGGATGGCATTCGGCCTTTGCAATGCTCCGGCCACTTTTCAACGAGCAATGCAGACTGTGCTTCGTGGCCTGACCTGGAAAGAAGTGCTCGCCTACCTGGATGATGTGGTGGTCGTGGGTCGGACTTTTGACCGAGTATTGGCAAATCTCCGTCTTGTGTTACAGCGCTTCCGGGATCATGACCTGAAGCTGAAACCGAAGAAGTGTTCTTTGTTTCGGCGAGAGGTAGAATTTCTCGGAAAAACAGTCAGCAGGGCAGGAATTGCAGTTACAGACAGCAAAATCAGTGCCGTGCGTGCATGGCCGGTGCCTACAGACCGTACAGAACTCCAGGCATTTCTGGGGTTTGTAAACTATCATCGTGATTTTGTAGCCAATTTTGCGAAGATAACGGGGTGCCTGTATGACTTGACGAAGCCCAAGGCTCATTTCAGCTGGGAGGGCCGACATCAACAGGCATTCGAGGGACTTAAGGAGGCCGTGATTGGGGTGCCGGTCTTGGCCATACCTACGGTGGATGATCCGTTCATCTTGGACACCGATGCTTCTGATACCGCGATAGGAGCCGAACTTGTGCAGGTACAGAGTGGTGTTGAGCGCACAATAGCGTACGCCAGTCGAAACCTGGCCCCAACGCAGCGCCGGTATTGTACGACCCGTAAAGAACTTCTAGCGGTCGTAACTTTTACCCGGACTTTTAGGCACTATTTGCTGGGTAAGCCTTTTCTGATTCGTACGGACCATAATATCTTGGTATGGCTGACCCGATTCCGCCAAATTGAAGGCCAGTTGGCTAGATGGCTGGAGGAACTCAGTCAGTACGACATGACCATCCAGCATAGGGCTGGGGTTGCTCATGGGAATGCCGATGGATTGTCGCGTATCCCAGACTGCTTACTCGCATGTAACTGCTATGTGGCGGGAAGCCAACCAGAATTCCTTCCTTGTGGGGGATGTAAATTCTGTCTGAGAGCCCATAACCAGTGGGGTCGTTTCACAGAGGATGTGGATGATGTGATCCCTTTGGCCACCACTGGTACGGCAGCAATTGCGGTACGGGCTGTGTTCGTCGATCTGGATGACCAGGCTGACCCAGATCCAGATCCTGGGTCGCTAGAAGTCATCTCTGAATTATTCTCCCCATCTGAAATGAGGGGAAAACAGTTGAATGATGTACAGCTTCGTCCCGTGATTGATCATGTGGAAACCGGACAAACCCCATCACGCCTGTTTATGAGCAGTCCAGTGACAAAGCATTTGTGGCTATGTCGTTCTTGCCTGAGACTGAAAGATGGAGTTTTGTATTATCAGTGGGACTATGGAGTGACTTCCAAGTAGTACCGTCAGAGCTACGTTCTGAAGTGTTGCGCTTAGTGCACGACACAAAGACTGGGGGTCATTTGGGCCGCGATAATACGTTGGCTTTGACAAAACGTTCTTTCTTTTGGCCTAATTTGACTCGTGACGTAGAGCTGTATGTTCGGACCAACAAGAAACCGAAAGTGAAACCCTAACGGGGCATTGGGCTCTTTCCATGCAGGAGCACCAATGGAGCGGGTCCATCTGGACATCTTGGGCCCGCTGGTGACTTCGGAAGAGGGAAATCGCTACATCTTAATGATGATTGACCAGTTCACTAAATGGCTGGAGATTTGCCCCCTCCCTGAGCAATCGGCGGAAAGTGTCGCGAAGGCATTTCTTGAGGGGTTCATAGTGCGGTTTGGAGTACCGTTGCAAGTGCATACCGATCAAGGCAGGAACTTTGTCGGTAACCTGTTCTCTGAATTTTGCAAGGTTTTTGAAGTCACGAAATCTCGTACTACCCCTTACCGCCCCTGTTCCAATGGTCAGGTGGAACGGTATAATCGTCTGTTGCTCCAGGTGATTCGTTGTTACCTGGAGAATAGGCAGATGGACTGGGATAAACGCCTCCCATTAATCGGAATGGCTATTCGGTCTATGCCGAATCGCGATACCGGTTTCTCTCCCAACATGGTGATGTTGGGGCGGGAAGTCATTCTGCCAGTGGACATTCTGTTGGGAGTAGCAGAGGTTAACCTGCAAAAGGTCACGGGGGATGCTTACTTAGTAGACCTGTTGAAACATATGGAGGAAGTGCATCGCCTGGCCCGAGAACAGATCGGGATTACTCAAAGTAGACAAAAGCGAACCTATGATCTGAAAATCCAATCCCGGACCTATGAGGTGGGGGACTTGATTTATCGTAAGGACTTGGCCGTCAAAGTTGGACAGAGCAAGAAATTGCGACCGATCTTTGCGGGCCCCTTTGTCGTGAGTAAGGTGTTATCCCCATGTCTGTACCGGGTGGAGAGCAGGAGGAAGTCCCATGTGTGGCATCATGATGTTTTACGTCAATGCCAGGACAGGGACATCCCTCTATGGGTACGACGGAGACGTCATGCTTTACTGAGTTTGGTTAGGGCATCCGACGCGGGAAAGTCTGGATCAGGACGAGTACCAAGTTCAGAATCCGTGAAGCCTTCTTCGGGGGAATTCACCGCTGACACGGGAAAGTCTGGACAAGGACGAGTACCAGATTGGGTATCAGTGGAGTCTTCCCCTGAGGAGGGCACACAACCTGTACTGCATGTTGTGTTGTAGGGGACCCCGTTCCTCTCGGTTTGACAGACGAAGTTCCGGATTGGAACTTGGACTTGTTGTTCGCGGAAACGCGAGTAGCTAAGAAACCGCGACCGGCAAGGGCGCACGAGGCTACTTCATCGGTTTAACCGATGATAGAACCTCGTGTTACACGAGGGGGTCGGAAGGTTCGAAAACCCCAGTTTTTGTCAGCATATGACTGCTCCTAGATGGTGATGTCTAGGGTCGTGCTAGAATTTTCTTTGGTGTTGATTCCAGAGGAAAAGAATAAGCATGCTATGCTATGTCAGAGAAGTGAGCAGACTTGTCGAAAAGGTCCTAGGTGCATCCTGGGTCACTTGCACAAGTTAAAATGTAATTTGGGAAGGTGCATAACTAATAATGGGGGAAAAAAATATGTGTAGCCTGCTACCAGTGAAGAAGTGGAGTAGGTTAGAGGAAATAGGGCAAGTGAAGTTGTGATGTCTTGTTGTTGTGCAAGATATGTCATTGGTGATGTCATATTTGTCGTATAGATTGTGATTGGTGACGTTATTGTTCGTGATGTTGTATAGATTGTCATTTGTGAAGTCTTTGTCTTGGGCGCCCAAGTTGTTTGGTTTGTGTGGTTGGATGTCGGGTTTTGTCGGTGTGTAATTAGGTTTGAGTTGCTTTTGATGTTGTGGTGTGAGACATTTTTGTTTTTTTTCTTTGATTTTCAGAAAAGAAAAAAAGGATAAAAGGCCAGGATGTTTAGGGAAATTTTTACGATTAAACCGGGGAAGAAGGGGGATAAGGGGGTGGATGTAAGGGGGGAAATTTCAGCGGAGGACGTATGGTATAGTGCAACAGAATCGGTGGGTGGGGGGATGGGGATAGTACGGTTGGGTCCTGGGCGACTGGTCTATCAAATTTAGGGACGGGGGACGAATCAAGTGGGGAAGAAAGTGGGGAAGAATCGAGTGGGGAGGAGGATTGGCATTTTTCGAACTGGGGGGAAAAATTAATTCCGGGGAAGGGGATGTCTCCGGGGAGGCCATCGTTGAAACCAGAATTAGAAGGGGCTGTGGGAGGGATAGGAGTAGGTAGGGGAGGGGAATATTTGGGGAATTAGAAGGGGCTGTGGGAGGGATAGGTGTAGGCAGGGGTAGGGCATACGGGGAATTGGGGGCTGTGGGAGGGATAGGTGTAGGCAGGGGTAGGGCAGTGACGGTGGAGCATTGGGCGGGTCCGGGGTTTGGAGGGGAAAGCTGGCAGGCTGTGTACCCTCCGCCGGCCTCGGATTCGGCAGTGCCTCCACCGGCAATGGACACTGGGGACGCCCCTGGGAGTGAACGAAGTCCGGGATCGGGTGGGGACGCTGGTTGGCTGTCAACCACCTGTCGACCCCGGGTTCGGTTGACTCCCAATCCGTAGCTCGGATCAATGCCATCTTCCGAGAGGGGCACCAGTGTCCGTTGTGTACTTGGACCGGCACCCGCCCCAGGAGACATCTGGAGCGGAATCATTTTCCGTTTTGGATGTCCCCCGAGGTGGCTTGCTGGTCCTGTAAAACTCACCAATCCAGCCTGTGTTTTACGTTAAAACACGGGCTGGAACCGGGACATGAATCCATGGAGGAATGGGCCCTCACGGACACTCGGTGGTGGAACTGGCTGGCCCTCTTCCATGGATTCCTCCACACTCTGATGCCAATCTTGGGAGTCCGGACATACCCAGAATTATTGGGATATGTCCGGGCTCACATGTTGTATCCAGAAGACCCCTGTCTTCGTCCCGCAGTCACCCGGCAGACTATTATGATGGGGTTTGACATGGCTTGCGGGACGGAGCCAGGGGAATATCTGTTGGGTCCCCCAACCTCGGTTGGTGCTCTGATGGACTGCCGAATACTGGCCCAGATTACTGGCCATTCTGCCAGTCCATCTGAGGGAGGAGTTCCAGCGGCTAGAAAGGCCAATGGACTTCTCGGGTAGGGACAACCCTTTGTGGGTTGCTCAATCTCATCCGCCCCCGAGGTTGGTGGACTCACACTGCCACCTGGATGTCGTCCTCGGTCGCCTCCACGGTAAGTATACCTTGGAGGCCATCGGGGACGAGGTCGGAACAGTACACCTGTTGCGCACCCCGGTGGTAATGGAACATGTGGTGTGCAATCTTGTCTTCCCGGGGAGCTGGAAGTCTAAATCCATAACCGCGCTCCTCGGGGATCCAAGAGTGCACACCACATATGGACTGCACCCCCACCAGGCCAGCCGTCCTGTGGACCAGGGAACGAAGAATAGACTTCAGCAATTCCTTCGGTCCCCAGGATGTGTTGGTCTGGGGGAGGTCGGTCTGGATTACGAGGACCATGAGTCTGCCGTGGAGCGCCGGTGTCAGGCCAACTTCCTGAGGGAAACCCTGCCACTGGCGCTCCAGCTGAACCTCCCGGTCGTCATTCATTGCCGGGAAAATACCCGGAGGGGTGGCTGCCGGGACGGCGAAGGGCGGACCATGGCCCTCGATGATCTTCTGGGGATCTTGGGGGAGACGCTACCGGCTACGCATCCGGTCCATGTGCACTGCTTCCTCGGGAGCCCTGCTGCCCTCGAGTCTTGGCTCAGGCGCTTCCCAAATGCAATATTTGGGGTGAGCGCCCGGGCCTTGAACTGCGAGGACACCAGGGCTGCTGTTCAGGGCTTGTCCATGGATCGGTTGCTGGTAGAGTCCGACGCACAGTACCAGTCTTCTCCAGGATTTCCGCGCATCAACACCCCCTGGGGTGTGTGGCCCGTTGTTCAATGGGTGGCCGGGGAGAAAAAATTGTCACCCCGGCTGGTCGCGGAGATAACCCGGCGGAACGCCTGCCCATTCTATCATCTTTCGGCATAGGGCGTTGCGCCGGGTGGTCTCCGGAAGACGGGCTTAGCACTCCAGGGGAAAAACAGGATTGAGATGGGTCTTGAGATGGGGGTCCTGGGCGGGGGGACGCTGATAGGCGGTCTTCCCTCTGGGGCCTCACATCTATTTCTCAGGACTCATCCCAGGGGAAAACAGATGGGGGGGGGTGATTTTTGAGAATGGGGCCTTTTGGAGGGAGAAAGCTAGTAGGCAGTTCTCCCTCTTTAGCCTCATATTTTGGTGAATATTTTATAAGTTGTTTTATTCACACACGCGAGTACAAAAGGGGAGACATTTATTGGCTGTTATGGCTATTGATATTAGCCTCAGCTTTTCATAATAGCTGAAAATACATTGAGGAGATTTACAGGAACTAAAGCTTTAAAGTTTCTCCTTTTTTGTCGCCCTTTAGGATTACATAGCCCTTTTTATTGGTAGGTGACAATTCTAGGCCTAAATATTTGAAAGGCCGTTGAAGGATCTTAAAGAATTGGTGGGTTGGGTAACTTGTCAGCTCCGTGCTCAGCGTGTGTGGGTGGCTCCAGGCTAAATGGCTGACGAGCCAGCTAAATTTTGGGAGGGAGGGGATAAGGCTGCTAGGCCTTGGAGTTCATTTCTTAAGGTTAATTTTTATGGGTA
>JAVTVY010047701.1:0-24014 GCA_036873755.1 Hanleya hanleyi | reverse complement strand
GTCTGAACTAATGTCCTGTGTGGAATATAGAAGGGTCATTTCATATACTCACCTATTTTTCTTCTTTACAGACCATTCCTTACAGCCGGATGGAGAGCGATTTGCATAGCCGTCGCTCCACTAAGAAATTCAGGCAATATGGCGTCAGTCAACCGTGACCAAACTCATCAGACAGACTCCTCACAGCTGAGCTATCTATCTCTGCCCCACTGAATAAATGGTCGTTATTACAGTCCGTAATACGAGGAAATGGACTGGTGATAGCAGTACAAATGGAGAGGCTTCAACCGAGTGGGAACTTCCATCGAAGCAGCAAGACAATTAATGCAAATGTTATTACTCACCCAGATAAAACATGGGTATATCGATTATTAAAGTTTTACAATACAGTACAAGAGTCTTTCTTTTCTGTTGTTTATGAAACGAACATTTTGGCCTACCCTACGTTTTTAAAGTTTACAAAACCATTTCTATTGAAAAGTGTAATATTTGATCATTTATCGATATATTTATTTTGTGCTCATCCGACACGAGCACCCCATGTCCATGGCCAACATTATTATAACGCCATGTGGTCATCCCAAATTCCTAAATTTTTGCTATAACTGCATTACTATATCAATAATTCTGTTGTGGAATTTCTGTCTTCATTTATCCATTGTGCTGGGTACGAACAGAGAACTTTGTGGATGACGATAGTAATTGGACATTAAAATTTTTACATCAATCCGACCGCAACTGGGATAGTGACGATAAAATGTCATGAACGTCATTGTCAGTTTATTAATACATTCAAATTCCTAAATCTAAATTGTCGAATGATTTATACCTTCTAAATTGGGACTATACCAACAATGCAGTGATATTCCGTGATTGTCAATTCCTCATCGTCGATTTCGGTCCTGTTACCTAATCAAATAGCAATTATACGTGTGGTTTATGTTGTTCTCCTATTGTGCAAGCCTCTCGTTTAAATGCCATGCCATTTCTGTAGCGTACATTAAAAGAAGTACGGTAGTTTTAACCTTGGAAATGAGGCATTGTCTATGTCAGATCATCACATAACCACCTTGTGCCGCTGCATAAAACTGCGATTAATACAGAGAATATTTCAGTAAATCAGATTTGAAACCTGTGAAAATACTTGTCTGTAGCATATTGGCGCATAAATTCAAAAATACCATTTCCATTAATGACGTTTTAAATTTCAGTTATATTTGTTCTTCGTTAGCTTTACTTTCCTTCTTCTATACGATCATATAATTAACATGGTCGAATCTCGGAATGTATGTCGCGAGTACAACACCAAAATTATGGATAATCTCCAATTTGTGGTTGCATAGACTTCCAAAGCCTCGCATTTGATTGATACTGCAGTATATGGATATTGGCCTACCATTATTGGTGACACTGGGCATCACCAGTTTTGTGTGCAAGTATACCTACACGTACAAGTGCTAACCAGCAAAGACTGTGAAATGTTCCCATTAACGACGATGAATAACAGACATTAACGTAGGTGAATTATTACTACAAGGAGTACAAATATGGAATATAGGTTTTCCCCAAGAATCAACATCTGAAGAATAACACATCAGTTAGAGTACCACAGAATATTATGAAAAACTGAAAGAGGTCTGACCACTTATGACCACTCACAGTACAAATTATCCATAAGTGACGTGTTCTGGATTGCTGGGCTATTAACTTCTTTCAGTTGAAATTGTTAGAATTATGGTCGTCGATGAACTCAATTGGGACGAGAAGTGATACTAAGAATGAAAAAGTGACAAACATAAATATATGTTGATGGCCTACTGAGTGGTTGTAGACAATTCCAAGACTGACTAATTGTAACACACTGACTAGCAAACAATTGGTACGAATGACCAGATTAATCGACTGCGGCCTTGCGCCATAAAGAAAAGAGGATACATAGTACCCGGTAATATATTTACAATAGTGTTAAATAATCGTCCGGCCGATAACACTGTCACTGTGTATGTCTCAGGCCAAAACAACTCACGAAGTTAGAACACTTTCAGACGTCGACGTTCGAGTCTAAACGAAGATAACTTTTGGTTGTTACGATTAAATTATAAATGATGCAGTCAGGGAAATATTCCAAGATATTCTTGAGCGGAGTGTGTGGCCGAAAAAGACATTGTGCACTGGTCATCCGTGTACAGCAGTAGTCATGGAATATTGCTGTAATAGTCCATGTAAAGCACACATGGGTGAGATAGATTTCCAAATCTTCATCCATGTGGAACAATAGTCATATTACATTGCGAGACATTTCATCCATGGAGGGAGTCAGAACAAGACTGGAGTAAAATGTTTTAGAGTAGTAGAAGGCAAGGCTTGAAATAAAAAAAATAAATTGGTTCGAACATGTACTTTCAAATGTGCTATTTTGGGCTGCGAAAGAAATATACAGCGGCCACAATTGACTCCGTCTGAATGCATCAACACTTCACTCATCCGCCATTATTTTTGAGACCTTGAGCGAATGAGAGTTCACGCACCCCTCAATGATAAGCGTAAAAAATGCTTCAGGTGCAGTTGTGAAACGCTCCAACACTTTAGTTTTGTCGTCATCTCGTTTCAACGCATTGAATTCACATGTATCATGCTCCAAATCTGACCAAACGACACGATTTGCGCTTTCTATACTACTCCGAGCACCGAAAGTGACATAACCGTTGTGAGTGCGCACTTAACATTGTTACATCAAGGATAAAAAAAAACGAAAAAAGGACAAGTTCAGTCAATTTTCAATATTTCATTGTCATTTTTGCGTTTATTAAAAGGGAAATTGAAATTTGAAACTTGACTGTCAAATTTGACTTTTTTATTCTCAGAAACCGAAAACGGAAAACAAAAATTAATTTTAAGAAACCAAAAACGAAAATAGAACTGTGCAAGGTTACACGGACCTTTCTTCCATCTCCATCCACAAACACAGGCTTCGAAGGATGTACATGATTAGTACGTTCCCGACACTATTCAGGTACGTAAAATCCCCTAAAATTCTGGTAATTTAGCTTCAGTTCATGTATGATATACCTGAATTTCAGGAAAGTATTCCTGGATTTCAGGTAAAACCCCTGAAATTGACTTCTGGATGTAGAGCCTGATCTATTCAGAATTATTCCCTGAATATTTCTGAGAGTGTATGCTTCCAATACTGTTGCAGCTCCAGCACGTTTACAGATGTTGAGGTTCTCAGCACGGTTGCCGATTTTTCGAAGTATATAAGAAAGGTGGTTCATCATTTACTAAAGCGTCGATGCGAATTAACAAGCAATAAAAAACAGCGGAATGCCTCCTTCACATACCACGCTCCACACCCGGTCCCCAAGCCAGTCAGCACATACTACTCTAGTTAGACGTTTAACGATTGATCTACTTATGCGGCCATATTTAATGACATTCGACCTCATGACCTACGCTGAACCTTAATCCGGCCCGTATCCCGCCCGCAATACGACCGCTTTTCGCTTTGTATACTGCTCTTCTCACCGGAAGTTACTTCAACAAATGAAGTACGTCATCACCGAAATTGACTTTACCTGGTGCTGTGATCTTCCATGAATTCCGCAAATTACCTCACCATAAATGCCGGCGTATTGCACGCCTTCGAATACGCCTCTGCATATTGGCAAACATTTTCCTTATGTACTACTATTAATTACATTTTGTCTCTATTTTACGAGGGTCGGCAGGAATATGAAATCCTCCCTCGTAAATTAAAACTTATTGTTCCCTTTGACAAATAAGAAACTCTTGTTTCGCTTGGCCATTGAGCCTGCCAGCGATAGAATTGAATTGAATTGAATTGAAGTTTCAGAATCAAAACATTTTTGAGAAAACAGCAGATAAGAGTACAACAGATCAAATTAGAATGACACGTAATACAGTAAAACGGAACTATAATAATAGTAATCAATATGGGAGGGATTTCTACTAAACAATACGTTTGATTCCTCTTTGTACAAATGTAGCTATTTTATTCTGCATACTGGCAGTTCGGTTAGCCATCATGGAAATAAACTTGTTTTCTGATGGTCTGGCCCAAAATTTAGCTGCAATGAAATCTTTTCTTAATTTTTGGAAGGAAGGATACACAAGTAAAAAGTGGTACTCATCACCAATGGATGCTAAATCACAATATGTACAAATACGTTCCTCTCTCGGGACAACTGTATACCTGCCTCCCACAACCAGCAGTGTGTCATAGGTGCCATGGTTTAATCAGCGCCCTGGAACGTGTATAGCTAACATTTGGCCTGTAATTAGATATCCATATCCTGTAATTAGATATCCAAGCAGGGAGCAGAGAAATGTTCAACATGTCCGGCTGCGCTTTCTCTCAAGTCCATGTACTCCATCGCATTGCTTTAAAATTCCAAGCTGTTCTTCTTGCATGAAAAAGGTAGGCCTACGGTACGCTAAGTGATCGCATAGTTTAAAATTCCATGCAGATTATAGAGTATAATATGTTGACACTGGCCGTTGTAGGACCTTCCCGCCCCAGACACACACATAGAAGTTAGCATTAGGCCATAAGATGCCTAGCTGTTTCTAGACTACAAGGCCCACTTTTATAGTGCGTAGCGTAATTTTCCAACGATTCTTTCATCCCGTTGGGTCAGTCATGTGCCATCATAATTATCAATATTTATTTCAATGAGACCTCAGTAATGTTTTATAACCATGTCCCACAGTGTGATTCAAGTTCAAGAGTGTTGTACGTCGCAATTGTTCAATGTCAACAGTGGAAAAATTTAGCCCAGACCACAATCGCCACCCTCCTTGATTTGATCGACATGACCTTGTCACATGACCAAGTTCAAGCGGAGCGCCATGGCAACAGAAGCGTGAAGTGCGTGCAAAATTTCGTAATACACGATTAGATTTATAATAAACCGTGTTAGTTGTCATCTTTCTTATTCTATATTGTGCGAAGAGATGGTCAAGTAATTTGGCTTTGCATCTATAATACCGAATTTGCATCTATAATACCTAATTACAGGTTTGCACTCAAATTTTGTCGAATTGAAGTAGAAATCTGACGTTGTTGTTATAAAATGAAAGATGGATACAGGATATACGTGTTTTTTTTGCCGCTGTTGATGGTCGTGTGAGCTTAATTCAATCATTTGCATTTTGTTTACAGGTTAACCAGGTATCTGACGTCATACACGGACAACAATAGACTTCAAAGCCATTTGTCTGACTCCAGCCAGGTAAAAATCCAGGTGCGCAATGAGGTGCTCAGAACTCCAGGTGAGTGAAGCCTACAAACAAAGCCGATCTCCGACAAAGCAGACCACAATCCAGGTTAACTCAGGAGCTCGCGCTCATGCGTCCGCTCTGCTCTGCGGTCAAGTCAAAAGGCCTATTCCATATTCCATATAACAGTATTAGCACCAAATTCAAAAATACAATCATAGTATACATAAACATAGGCTTGTTCCCTGCAAGAGAGAAGCGGTCAACAGTTTTCAATGATGCCGGCAAGACATCATGATGTTCCAAAAATATCAAATCCGTATCGCTGATCAGTATTCTTAATCCATAATATTCGTTGTAAAGTCGTCATCTAAAGAATGATGTATCTCAGTCACGCTTTGATTGTGACTATTCATATGAGTACCATGAGGTTCTTGAAGTACATGGGTTCATACGGCCCCTAGCCCCGGGTTGAGCGGAATTAGACACAAGTTACGAAACGTTGCGCCATAGATCTTGCACGCTACGTTCGTATTTTGCTATCAGCATGCGATATGTATCGCCAAATTTGAGTGGAGGGGTTTGGTGGAATAGCCCTGTTTTATAAGTTTCTGCAACAATGTTTTGTGACGTTGATTGAAGTCGTCACATTTAACACAGGATCTAGCAAATGCTACTAAGCGAGATATGTATACGCCATATGCAGGTCCCACTGGAATATTACTGTTCAGAAAGGGATAGTTTACGATGTCGAAATTGTAATCATCTCTTTTGTCATAAAGTCGACGAGAGAGAATGCCCGCTTCGTTTTTATAGAGATATAGATCTAAATATGATGTGCCTGTAAGGGCTGTCTGTAGTTTTCTTCAAATCCAGTGAAGGTGGATATATATCCTTCGCTGCGTCATTTATATAGCGATTATCCACAGCGAGAAGATCGTCTATATAGCGTTTGGTGAATGAGAAGGAACGGGCTTTGAATGGATCGGTTTTTGAAAGCGCCTGCATATAGTCATATTCATAAGAGAACAGATACAGGTCGGCCAACAGGGGTGCACAATTAGTACCCATTGGAATACCTATATGCTGCCGATATATTGTGTTGCCAAATTTCACATAGATATTTTTAATGAGAAATTCAAGCAACTCTATAAACAAAGAAACATCCCATGAATGATATCTCTTGTATGTAGTCGAGCTAAAGAATGCTTTATGGCTTCCGACATTAATATATCTACGATCAGTTTTCTTGAACACAGATACTATTAATGAACTTAGACGGTCAATAAGGTCCTGATGAGGGATTGTAGAATAGAGAGTCGAGAAATCCCATGTGGATACATGTCTGTACGGTATGTGACCTTTAGCATCAAGTTCTTTCGTAAGACATTCAACTTTTGACATTCAACGCCAGAGTTCTTAGAAATAGTGGCGCAATATCTTTCCCAAAATGCTTTTACCTCCTGAAGGGCCCTCGTCAATAGGGTTGAAGGAAGCTTGGTGGTGCAGCTTCTAGAACCAGCTATGAATCTAGCTTTGTTTGGTGATTTATGCATTTTGGGAGTCCAGTATAGTTTTGGTATGTCGTTATGATTGATTGGAAGACAAATACCTCTTTCCCTGAGAAACTTTTTGTGATTGTTAAATAAATCTACCAACTACAAATTCTTGAAAGACGTCGTCTTCACATATTTACTTTCTCTTTTTCTTTTTCGAAGCGGCGTACGTCGAAATAATAGCGAGTGTTTGGTTGCCGCAAGAGTGAAGTTTGCGAACCTTTTCTTTGGGTTAAACATGACGACATACCAGGAGATGGACTTCCTCGAGATGAACTTCCTCGAGGCAAAAAATCGACGCATCAAGATGTGCCTTCCTCCAGGGGTGCCATCGGATCGGCAATGGTTAACTGCTTGTCGTATCGTTGACAAATTGGACTTGGTAAGAAACTTGCTAAACGAATGATAGAATAAATGTGTAAGCAGTTATTTAAAACATTGGTGAATTTGCGCTGATCTTAAGTGAACAAAAATTTGAAGTACTTTTGTTTCGTCTACATTTTGAATTGACACTAAGTGATACCGGTACCAGATAGGTTTTTTGATTAATGACGGGGAGATACTTTTTTGGACAATGGCTGGATAGTTAATGTGGGATCTGAAGATTGCTATCGAAAGTAAAAAGTGAAGTTATTCCTTAAAATATCATAAATACTTGAATAATAAAATTACAGAACACATTTTTCGATTTATTTTTTTAATGTATTTTTTAATATGTTCAGGGCAGTAAAATTTTGAAGCAGATAGGTCTTCCTCCTTGGTGACGATAAAATTAAAACAATGCGCGTGGGCCCAGTACTGGCATTGCTGCTTCCCTCGTCCATGATCGCACCCCACCCATATTGCCCTCTCCGATCCTTTCTCCGTGTATTCCTCTCCGCACCTCCCGCAATAGTGCTTCGTAGGACGTTTGTCTCGGCCCCTGCTACGTGTAGATGATGGGGCAGCTGATGGTTCAGATGCCGACGGCAGAGGCTCGGACGAATGTCGCTTTGGGGGTGGGGGGCGGGGACGGGAATGGCGGCACTGTCGATGGAGAAGTTACGGTGGCCGTCTTATTGGGTGCGGAGATTGTGGATTCAGCTGAAATTAGAAATGAAACGCTTGAAATGGCATATGGCCTAAAGCTAAAAACAAAAGTTAACATAAGATGTTAAATCAGCACAGTCTTCAAACAATCCGAACTCCTCACCTATTTCGGAGTTACAGCTGCTTCAAGCAATCGGAACTCCTCGGCCATTACGGACATGCACATTACGCGTCACACTAAAAAAATGTTTATACAATACTCGTCGTTCGGTAAAGGTTCTGAAGCTTTATCGCCTAATGTACAATAAATGGGTAATGCTTTCAACAATAACAAAGTACTCATCACAGATTTGTGCGGACTTCAAAATTGGTGTCCTGTTATAGTAAAATTAATTGAATATTAACATACGTTCTTGACGAGATGATCTTGGACAGGATGTGGTGCGATGGAGGTCTCCGTCGCCCAGCTCATTCCATACCCCCACCTCCGAACTCGTGTGAGTGAGGATTTCCAATTCATCTGCCTGCAAGTGAAGGAGGCACCATTGACTGATACGTCTTACCTTTATCCTAATGTGTTTTCAGATAAGGACGAGTGTTGGTCAGCTTCTACCCGACAAGACAAAAGATATCAGCGACCTTCGGCTGTATCATCCAGATATGAAGGAGACCATTCACTGGCGGGCTCGTCTGCGTCAGACTAAGTATCTGGAGCCAGATGCGGATGCGATTCACCGGTCCGTGGACGGAACACCTCTGGACGCCGAATTGATCAATTTCTCGGAACATTGCAAGGGAAATCGATCTATATTTTTGAAGAACAAAATAGAAAACACGGAGAAGAAACTGCGGCCGGTATTTGTGCTGGAAGAAGACCGTACCCGGTATCCCCACATCTCCAACAAGACAAAAGAGGAAATTCAAGGGTTTATCCTACAGGTGATATCGGATATCCGGCAAGCCAGCATCGAGGAAAAGGCGAATTGTCTTTTGAAAACCTGTGAGAATGAAATCCGGACATCGGCCAATGACGTCTTCATAAACTTCTACAGGACAGTTCAAAGGAAATTAGAGGATCTTCGTCCGGATAAAGGCAAAGAAATCTTGTCTACTTATAATTATTTTGGTGTTACCTTTCGGAACATGTTCTTGGTACGTCTTTTCATGGTCTGAGATCTGGCAATGGGGATCTTCAATATATTTCATGACAACTTTGCCCCGGTGATGCTTGACGGCCCTGCATTTTTGTCCCGTTAAGTTCTTCCCAGGGTTGTGTCGCTTCCGGGTTGGAATGTGTTCTTGTGATTCCTTACAGAAAAACAGAATGTAATTCTAAGTTGTATCACACACTCGTGAACGACCGGTATTGATCAACAACTGTTCAGTTATGCGGCAGATATGTGACAGATATGTATATTCTTATGCCATGACTTCCACACAAATGTTCATTAATTTATTCCTTTATTCATTCACTTATTCATTTTTTATTTTAAACCGGTACTAAATGTAATTCAAAACTATTCTTCCCCAAACAGAATCGGATGATGAAGACAACGACGAATGAGCCGACACCTGAGAACGTTGGAAGACAGAAAAACTTGTACCGGTAGGTCATCAATGGACCTCTCTTGAAATAATATTAAAAGATACTATTGGAACATGCTGCAACATAGTCAAATTTACATTCTTACCGAAGGATCCATTGCTCTTGAGGTCAGCAAAAGGGGACGAAAATCATAAGGACTTGGGGGATAATAAGGGATAAAACCAGAAAAATAATTTCCAGAATTTAGTCCCTTCATAAATTTGTAATAATTCCTTAAATAATTGAAGTATCCCACTGAAATTTTCACAGATGATAGACTTGGCTGTAAGTGTTGCAAAAAGGGTAGCAAGAATGATATAGGTTCAACAGAATAATGGTGTGAACTTACCGAATTGGACTGTCACTGGTTCTAGCAGAAGGATAATCCAAGAGTTACTTAAAATTGGAATAAAACACAGATTGGAAGGTTCCAGTAAGTCCTCAACAGATGAATACTGGAGTGAGGAAAGAGAAATACCTACAAAATTGAAAAACAAAACAGGACATAAGCGGAAGTGAAACATTGGATGTCACCATTTTGTTGGTGGGACTTTTTCAAACAACGCCATGAATATTAATGAATCCAAATTAACCCCTTTCAGTGAAACAGAATGATGAATTTAAAGGAATGAATTCCAAACTATACGTACACGTGAAAAATATCCACGTAGGTCAAAGGGTTAAAGTTGACCAGGTTTGCCCACAATACTGCTTTCATACCCTACATGGAGTATCTATTACCATAACAATACAACAGCGTGCTCCAGTGACTGCAGTTGTAAACATAAGTTCAAGACGCATAACTCATTTTTTAGCGCATGACACGAACATAACATAAGACAGAAATGTTTCATACACCTTAGAAATACATCATACTCACCTTGTACGACATAATATCTTCATAATCTTCAAGAAAGAGACCAATTCCACCAATTTCTGTGCGTTGTTGTTGTTCTGCGGAAAGCGACACCTAGTGGCGAGGTTGACTGCAAATTGCTAACTCCGCAATGATCGGCACTTCCGGGAAATAGTCCCTAAATGAAATAGTCATTATTACAGTTTCTAAACACCACACATCAAGGAATATATCTCTTATCATGTCAATTTAATAAGGAACACAATATCCATTTCGAACAATACATAAATATATTCTTGAAAATGTTGGCGCATGAAACTCCACACAGAGATTTGTCCCCATCACTGCCCCATCACAGCTCAGGAGGCGGGAACTTATTTTGAACATGTGGAATTTTGCGTGATGAACAGGTAAATATTTCAGTTCATTCCTTGCACCTGTGGTTTTGACAAGTATGTCACACGTAATTTTAAGACGTAAACTTCATTAGTCAATAGTTGTCATTCGTTTGTCTTTTCTGTAGATTAAGTAATTCTTTCCCAAAAAACAACAACATTGCGTTCCAAATGAAGTACCCATAATTCTTATTGGACAGGGTGTCATGGAAGCATAGATTTTGAAAAAGCCTCCACTTTCAACAGTCTCCAGATTAAAGTTTCCACTGTATCGTAGGTATTTCACACATTCCACTTGTTTTATCACCTCTCTATTGTTATAATGAGAATCGTAAAATGTATGTAGTGCATAATCAAAGCATATTTCGATTGTCATTTCCATTGGCAATTTTTGAAGGCCTGTGTGTTTCACATCGTTCGAGTACTTCCCCGAATTGCTGCATATTTGACCTTCTCATATACGTGTCTGGTAGACGTAAAAGTTTGGAGAGAATTTTCCAATTATTTTTTCATTTAATCCACATTTTTTAAGGCACTCTCTAAAAAAAGTTCAAATTATTTTTCTGGTATTATCCCCCCTTAAATACCCCCGCAGCTCTCAAAATTGCACCAATCGCAAGTCCAAGAAAGTCATGTAACCATGGTAAAACATAAACAATCCAATATCGCTTGTTCAGTTGGAGATATGTTGCCGAACCGGATATAGTATCCGAAAGCGGATACATTATCCGAAAGGGGATACGTCACATATCCGCTTTGGGATATATAAAAGCACAAGACCCTCGTGTGTCATTCCCCTTCGCAGACGACAAAGATGGTAGTTATATACTAACTTACAACAACGACATGTGTTCACAGGAAACCAAAGTTCAATCCTAACTTACTGTTTTCACACCCGTAATTGACTTATAAATTTCATTACTTACCTACTCCTTCTGGTTTCCCTTTATTTGTGACGAATTTCACTGATTTCTCTCCCAACACATGTTCTGGACCCCTTCCTTCTTCTACCAACCAGCCATCTATAAATTTCCCGGATGTAAATTCACCCAGAATGCTAATTATATGACGTTTTTAGTTATCCTGCGCGTGGCACGCACCACATAGCACTTTAATTCCCACAAATTCCCATCCTCCTCGCACCAAATGACTGTCACTCGAAAATGGACTCTGCCGCAATGTATCGCCATTATTAACACATTTCATACATGGCTTAAACATGCACCATTTCTATATTTTTTGGTGTTCCTCTTTTTACACCAGAACAAAATTGTGTTCCTTGTTTATTGTCGTCGTCATGTGCGTCCGCCCGTCCGTCTGTCCGTCACACCTCTCTCGTTAACAAAATATTTTTACAAGGACTAACCATAGGCACAGAAAAGTTGCAGTGGGCATCCACATCCTCGTGACCCAAAACCCTAATGAATCTGGACCCGATTAGTTGGAAAGTTTTGTTGACATTTTCAATTTATGCAAAACCATTAATCTTGTGTATCTCGGGTACCATTTCGCTGTTCATTGTGAAAATTGGTATAAATCATGGATGCATCAAGAAACTTCAAAGGAATGAGCAAACCAGTTTCTTTGATTGAGCGGAAACGTTGGTAGGCATCTTTAATTTATTCAAAATCTTTAATGATGTATATGTCTAATACCGTTTAAGTGTTGTATACGAAAATTGGTATACAGCATTGATGTATCAAGAGACTTGCATGAATGTATAAACACAGTTCCTCCGAGTGGCGGCAAGAATGGGCAGCCAACTTTCATTTATGGAAAATCTCTGTCTGTGATACGTTGAAATGATGGATGTAAAATTTTGTATACGTCACCGATGCATCAACACACTTATGTAATGAATACCCGTTTTCCTCATTGGAGGGAAACAATTGCATTTTTTGGTTAATCTGTATATTTCTCAATTCAATGATTGGTGTCGCGACATCTTCGTTCAAAATTAATTCATTATGAATGACTGGCGCCAGGAGTGGAGGGGTGTTCAGATGTGCAACTTCGTTCAGATTCTGGCACATCATCTTCCATATCTTCATCATCTGTTATAAATGAAATATATCAATCAATATCCAAAGACAAATAACAAGTGTCGCATGACTGCTGAAACTAATGTTATAACTGTCTTTCACGGCCATACACCCAACATTTGTTTCCATGAAATGCATGTTATTATTCCCCCACAGCACCGAAGATAATGAAGTTTTATTGTGAATATATACATTATATTTGGCGACGACAAAATCGTAATTGGCAGGACATGTATAACTTTAAGTTCGCCTTGCAGATTTTGTTGAATATATCTTTAACACGTATTCGATAATTATTTGTGGGATTTACACACTGAAATATAGCCGTGAAATGTATTCAAATAAGTAATGAAAATGGGGGGAAAGAAACATGACCAGTAAGAATGTGTTTCTATGTAGGGAGATATATATATATTTCATTGTCTTCTTTCATATTAGGCCACATCACCAAAGTATGGGCGATTTTATGTTCCCCGGACTCGGCATTATAATCCAGGAAAACATAGCAAAGGTGAAAAATCAAGGACCAAAAAACAACATAAAGGCCAAATTGTGGTCCAATACATTGAGGACTCTGTGAAACGGAGCCTCACGTTCAGCAAGCGGAAAAAACAGCTTTCCAAAAAGTACGTAACAGGCATGTGTTTTACTTTGAGGGAGAGAGGTGGTAAAAGGTTATAAAGTTACACTAAACACGAAAACAATTGTCTACATTAAAAGATGGTGGTATTCAGCAGTGGGGCAAATATGAAATTGATGTTTTATGTTCGTAAGTGTCATACAAGGGCGGCCGGAATAATTAAAGTCTACAATATTATAGCAATACCTTCCGGCGTTTCCAAAGATGCCAATGCGTGGATGGATGTTACTTTTAAATAAAACTGAACCAACTCGGCTTTCAGACATCGTTTGATTTTGTTCAGTTCTTCTCTCAAGTCACTGGCTTGTTGCGTATCCCCCATGTCTTCCAGATGCCCCAGCATGTGCTCAACTTTGTGAGCTATCTGATCCTTCAGTTAATAAAAAAAGAAACATATCTCCCTAGTATAATCCGTGGCGTGTCCGACTCCTCCTACTCCTCCTCCTCCTCCTCGTACTCCGCAGCGGGTCGCATAGGTGTGGCGTGGGATAGGGTGGGGCGAGAGACCTGGGGTTCTCACTACATGAGATTCCATGGGCCAGGCTTGCACCCTACAGTAGAATGGGTCGACTGCGCATGCGCGAGGAGTAGTATAGAAAGGGCATGCGATCTCCCTATCCCTATAAACTAACCCATGGGGGTGAATGAACCCATGGGGATGAATGAGCACTCGTCTTTCTAATCACTTGTATATGTAACATTGAAACATAGCGTAAGCCGATGTCTGTGTAAATAAGTGTAATATATATTTGTGAAAGTATGTATGTATGTATGTATGTATGTATGTATGTGTGTTATTGAATCACAGAAGAAACGCAGTAGAATCATTCGGACTTCAAATATCACTGGCACCTGGAGTGCCTTTGCCTTATTTCCGTGTTGAAAATATCTATGCAGCATTCGAACAGTGGGTGAACAGTGGGTGAACAATAAGTTTATCACAACACAAGTGTGACCGTCGGTAATGTTGAGAATAGACCGCTTCAACTGATATTGAGTGGACATTAATTGGAAGGTTGATCTTAAAACACGATTTTTAAACTAACCTTAGTATGGTTGTTTATATCATTGTACTTCGCTCTATCTTCTGGTACAATGAATATTGGTTTGAGCTCTCCGGTTTTAGTCATCCATCCCTCTGTTAGCAAATGTTTGCGATACTCGTCTTGATTAGTGGTGGACCTTGTAGAGTAGTACCTCAGGTCGACGTCAAGGGCCTCACCTTCCATGGACACATGTTCCCTTTCCTCCATGGGATTCAACAGATACTTACTGCACCTGATCTTTGATCGCCAGTTCAGTATCTCGACTTTGAGGTTTCTTAGATACTTTGCGCCATGTGGGTCGGAAGGCAACTGAAGGCTTATTTCTTTACTCACACCTTCTTTAATCTGAAAAATGTGAAATAATATCGAATTTCAGATCATCGACATATGTACGATGACGGGGGTTGACGCCTTCGTGACATTCGAGCTTGCCACCCAAGAGCCACTGTTTTGGGGGACACCTCGCTTGCTGAACAAATATGTGAGTTATTAACCAGCAGGTTTTAAAATTGTGTTGGAGTACAATTATTGCATTACTTGAAAGGCGCACAAATTTGATTGATCGCGAGCGGCCAATTTGTTTTCATCCTACTAATGACAACCAAACTTCAATATACACTACTATGTGTTTACATTTTAAGCCTGATTTCTCTGATAGTTGCCCATTTCCAGCGATCATAATTTCATGGAGAATCCGTCACTCGAAATATGTCAGTTCTCAATGGAGCAGGTGCGGTTTAATGAAACTTTGGCCCCGTGAGGTCCATCAGATCTAATGGGCGAGAATCATCATGTGAAATTTGTGCTTCGTCAGGGCAGCGCTATTTAATAGAAACTTGGAACAAAAGTCGGCGGAAGGTTAAGGTTACCATGCACCTACCGGAAATGCGCCTATTGTCCCAACTTGAACAAAAAGCGCTTTTTCACCAGCAGCCATACTGGTTTACGCTACCGTGTCAACCTGATGGCCAACTGCTGCACTCAGAATGTGATCTACCTTATCACGTGCTCCCTCTGCTCCAAACAATATGTTGGAGAAACCAAACGCACGTTCCACGAGCGCATCCGAGAACACTTCAACGACACTCGGAATCGCAGTGATAACAGTGCACCAAGACATTTCTGGTCGCACGGTCACTCTGTCAACAACATCAACTATCAAATCATTGAAGTTCTTAAGACAGATCCTTCTCTTGAATCCAGCACTACCATGCGCCGCCTGCGCGAGGTTTACTGGATTTATCAGCTGCACACCAGAGCTCCATTCGGCTTAAATGAAAAGGAATAATTACACATTGTTATTTTCTCTTTCTGCCATACTATCAACAATTGCTTATTGTCACCAATGGCTTAAACAAGACACGCTTCAAATACATCTAAGGTAGAGGGGTTCTTAGTGCTTTGGATGGTTCAGGTTTAGTGAAATAGTATAAATATCAGATGTGCCGTCATGTGTATAATTTGCTATTAACAGATGCCTGGACACCATACACCCACAACGGTCACTGCTGAGCGCATCATGCCGTTGGGGTGGTATCCCTCACCCCCACGGACTTGGGAGCAGCTTCCCATTTGCGCTCCACCTCAAGCAGTAGCCGGGGGTTCCATATCTATGGAAGATGAGGAGGAGGAGGAAGACGACGACGACGACGATGTGGATGAGGAGGATGAGGAGGTGAGCAGTGAGGATGAGAAGGATACAAGAGATGATGAGGGTGCACATGACGACGATGATGGGGAAGATCACCAGCAGGAAGACAGACAGGTATCCGGCCACGTCGGAAAGCGGAGAAGAGAGGGGAAGGGAAAAGAAGTCGAGGGGGCACATGGAGGGGAAATTGTAAATAACCAGGAGACAGACACACAGAATGTTGTGCAGGTGGCAGAGTCCACACGTTCCAGGAGGAAGAGAAAAACTGGAGTTGATCATGGAATAAGTTGCCCACATACCGTCAACAAAGATGCCGGACAATCATCGAAAGGGAAACAGCCACTGAGGTGCACGAAGGTGCAAGATTTGTCGAACAAATGTCGATTGTGCCATGTGGCACATGGTTCTAAGTGCGATACAAGAAAAAAGGGTCCCTGGATCGGATGTGATGACATTTCTTGCGAGTATTGGATACATGCCAGGTGCCTTGGGTTACGCAAAACCACCTTACAACAGCTCCGGCAAATTGGTTTTGTATGCCCAAGGCACAACGATAATCTGTAGGCCTACGGTCATTATCAATAAAGGAAGATGGTAAATCAGTGGAATACCTTATACAGGAGACGGTATAAAAATGTCGTGCGAAGTCTTCGCCGATATTCTACAACATCCCTTAATGAGCCAATGTGGACAATTTTCTGTTTTTCAGTTTAACAATGATTGACGTTTGTTTAACGGATATTAACACATTGACTCCGTACCATCTACTCATATTTTCTAACGTCTAAGGAAGGCAGACTGTTTCGCGGGAGGCAGACTGTTTCGCGGGAGTAAAGCGTTTCATGTTTTCGTTTCCGTCTGCAAATGATGCCAAATTTTGATACTGTTCTCCATCATCTTTACTATATATATATATTGGTCCACATTCCTCCGTGTGTAATTAGTTTTGGCGTGCTTTGAAACTCAAACGGGATTTATTTCTCGGTGAACTCAGATATAATATTCAATCATATTTTATCTCAGTTTGTGAGATTGTGTAATTAATATGATGATGGTGATTAAAATATGTCATCACATGGAAAAGTTGTTAATGACTTTACTTATATTCTAACCTTCTCCAATCTCGCCATGTTTCGACAGATGGAGGACCACTTGTCATCGGACGGCACACCGGGTGGCAACCACATCTTCGTCTTGCGGTTAATCCCCTCCAAGACGAAGTCCCCACCTTCACCGGCACTGGTATGTCCAGAACAGGAAATACCTTCTAGGAGTTTGAGGAATTCCTGTACTTCTGAGGGACATTGCACTCTGGTCAGGAGGTCTCGCATCTCTATTTCTCGATAGATGGTCATATTCAACGAGTAAAACAATGGTGCAAACTTCAATCTGCCGGCCAGCATTACATCCGCATTATTTCTCCGCACACCCGCCCTGAATGTTGTGATGGCCAGGAGATGTGTGAAAATGAGCTCCTTAATAAACAAATAATTGGGATCTTTGACGTTGTTTAGCCAGTCACCGTAACCTCTGGGCGTCGGTTGAGTTTTGCATTGCAGACACGTCCGAACATATGGTAGAACCAGTTCACGGGACATTGCGGATTGAAGTATCTGGAAAAAGAATTATCATCACCAATAAGTAGAAATGAAGAAATGGTTTTGTGGAAATATGGGGTCGAAACAAAGAAAAATTGCCATATATTGGTAATACACGAAGTCTGTTACAATTGTCAGAGCCTTAGCATAGTTTAAAGGGGCCCTTTTAAATGGAGGCGACTTTCACTCCTACAATAGCTAAATTTAATCAGAGAGTGAGGACACTTTCTATTGTTTACGGTAGACGTGTGGAATGGAGGCGAGTGAGTTTTGTCATACTTCTGACTAATTGACTTTTATCGATACGCCCGTATTAGAAGTCTATCACACAAGAAGTACGACACCGGGACTACTTCACGGTATCCCTATGTTATGGTGTTGATTGAACTTTGTCCTACTTCTGTGTAATACAGTTTTCCTAATACGGAATGAATATGTATTCTAGTTAATCATCTTTCACATCATGAATACAATTCACAACGGCTGCATACACACAGTCAATGGCGTTACCATATCATATACTCGTATTCATCAGTAAATGTACGAGAAATCGCTTTGGTTGTTCCAACTACAGTTGCACATAGGGAGCAATTGGCATGGAGGGTGATAAGTTTTGACGCATTTATATAGGCAATATTAATGCTTGTTTTCCGTGGAACACTTTGACTAATAAAGTAAACGTACCATCAGGATTTGCCACGACTTGTGGTGATCCTTAGCTTCTCTGCAGTAGACTTGGGCTTTACTGCTTCTGAAGCCCAACATTTTGGCCAGTGAGGACAGTACAACAGACCAGGACAACTTGAAGAATGCCTTCACCATGTTGATTTCAAAGTGCCCATGTCCTGGTATGATGAGAAGGTTTCTGAAGGTTCTGTGGTCCCTAGGGTCAGTAGAGAATCCTTCATGAACTTGTTTCAGATGGTCGGTGAAATCGGATTGTCCATTTGTCAGTTTGCAAATCGGGCAGGTGTACCAGTTCTCCTGTATGCTATTATTGGAAAAAGTAATTTAATGCCTTATGTGCCTTGTCAACGTAAACGCCCATTTCCACCGCACGCATTTTCGCAGCTATCATCACATCGGAAAACTAGCCCTAATCTTATTCAATGCTACAGTACTCACAGCACTCGTCATCAGCACTCGTTGCGGCGACATCACAACCACATTTTTGACGCGTGACAAAATTAGAATCCGGCCTATTTCAACGCGTTGTCGGTGAGGTATTGACCAATCAAAGGGGATAGAAATCGTTAGCCCGGCTACGTTGAAGGGAATCCCTTCCATTGAATGGCTGAAATGACAGCAGTGTCGCTGTCATAACGCGTGCTGTGGAAATGCGCTGAACTATATTTATTTGTGGTTCGCAGTTGTGCTTGTCCTTTAATATTAAGTAGGGGGATACAATCTATACACACTGGAAAGGCCAGTTTCCCATTGTTTTTGTTTCTCAATAACGTCATAACGACTGGAATGAACCTTATTCTTCTTTGTTTGTAAATAAACTGCTGGTTTTATACCACTTCACTTGTTGTAAATGTATATTGAAAATATAAGGGCTATCTGCCGGTGTGAACGCGACCAAAACAGCCGTTATACACGCATTTATGTAAAAAAATGTTTTCGTCAAAATTTCTCAACATGGGCAACTTTTCCAGTAGTAGTATATATAGCACAGAATCCCTCATGCGCGTGGGTGCGGTTGTGGAAGTTAATGCTAGCATTTGACCTGCTGATGTGTATTACCGTGAATGTGCTTTCATTTATGTCGTCTCGTGTATATCTTTGCTTAAATGATACAGGAATTCTTTTACAACGACTGGTGTGTATGTTATGTCGCATATGCTTTGTGCTATATATTCTGTACATCTCATAACTTACCGACAAGCCAGACTGTATGGCAAACCGTCACACCCAACGACAGTCCATTTTCGGTGATTCCCAACGCCAGTTTCTGTTTGTATGTGATGTAAAACTTCCCCAACCCTGTCATAACTGTTGGGGTTCAGCATCAGGGGATTCGCCAGAGTTATTGTTGGGGGAGAAGGTGGGTGTTTACACTGGACGCCTGTGTGCATATTATCTCCCTGATGGATTTCACCATACTCCACCTTCTCCCCCTGAATATGGTTATCAACGACATCTGTGAACTGCCCTCCATTATTTCGTTGCTCTTCTACAACGCCTTTAATACTTTCCTGGATATGTTCTTCTCGTATACATCGGAAGATTCGTTGGTATTTCATTTCCTCTTGTTGGACTTTTCCCATGTTTTCCTGGATGTTCTTCAGGTCCCAATCTAGCCATTTACTTGGACTCCTGTCCTGGTTTTCTTGAAAATGGTATGTTTCATGTTGAGGGGTGATGTAAATGATGTTTGTCCTGACAGATGATTGTGCTTTGCAATTGAAATGGACACGGTGACTTCTTCCAACACGTTGGTTGTTGTCGAAAAACAAGACGAGGTCGGTGTGGGGGGGTTCCTTCAGCGGTGTATCAGCATTTAATTGTAACCATTTTACTATGGAGCTGTAACTCCCACTGGGGGAAGTCTGGCTTTGCAGCGTGCACACCGACCTACTTCTGACCATAGAATATGTAAATAAGTTAATAGAAAAAGAAAAGGGTGAAATGAAATTAACGTTTCGGCTGTAATAAAGATTCTCCATGCACCGCACAAGAGCGATACATTTTTTTGGCGAAGACTCATTGGTGACCCCGGTGGCGCCTCTCAGATAGGCAAGAGTAACTGGGTTGCGGCCCTCCAACCACTCACGCGCCGATGTACTCCCATCCACAGTTTTATATTCCTGGCCATTTTCAACCGTATCCTGATATATTTGAAGGTTTTGGGAGGCACCTACGGCAAACGCAACACGCTGCAAATCCTCCTGGTCTAACTCATGTTTTCAATTGCACCAAGCAAGTCCTCTATCCATCCCATTTTTTGACTCTTGCAACTCGGTCCAGGCCGAAGTTCTTCTTCGTAATAGTCTGCACAGGCTGTGCACAAATGTGTTGCGCGGGCCGAAAGATGCCCCAATTCAACCAAACCATTAACAGTACTTTTTTTTTTTTTTTTTTGCCCGGTGACTGTGAATGACAAAGTCTTTACCGCGCGCAAAGGCGTCGTCATCTTTGCAGCTGCACTTCGGCATTTTCGGACTACAAAAACAAAGGGTTAACAAATATCACCTGCATCATGGAAAACCTATTTTTATTGCAACAAGTCATTCCAATGTTGTAACGATATCTTCTAATCTACCACGAATAGGGCAATGGTGTCATACTTACTGACTTTAATGCGAGGGAAGAACACTGCGCACGAACGTGGCCGAAAGCCGAAAACCTCATTTTACAATCCTCCGTCTTTCGGCGTGTTACTTTTGCTTTTCAAAGAAAGTGTCCTTCCACGATGTTCCTATCTTCCTTTCATTTCAGATCAGATAACATTTTAATCGGCATAAAACAATAGCCTCTGCCAATCCTGACTTCAGCACATTGCAGAACACTACATCCGAACGCAGCCGAAGTCTCAAAATTTAACCATTGAGCTCCCGAAATGTTAACCATTGAAATTGTGAAAAACTGTTTTTGCGTGCATGTCGTACCATGTATTGGCTCATTAGAAACTAGTTACTCACCAGATATATATAGTTATTAAGATTTGAAACAATTCCAAAGTCGTGAACAAAGGCAATGGTCTTGCAGGAACAGGAGAAAAATATATATTTCAAAATTGGAACATATAAAATATAAATATTCCGCATGAAGTCAGATCAGTACCATTACTCGATGACATGAAAGAAGCACTATCCCATTACATACAGTAGGAGTGCAAACTTGTTAATCGGCAATGTATATAGACGTTTATTTGCCAAGGAAGGGTAGGAAGTGTATTAGTATGGAAACTGGTAACGTTTCACCGTTGATGTGCCAATGTTTATGTTTCTTTATTTGTATCTTTATGTTTTTACCATGGAATACGTGACCATGTAATATCCCATGTAATATGGTCCTTTTTTATCATGAGTTTTATGGATATAGGAATATTTGTCTTGGAAAATACAGATTGTACAAAATTTTCCACGTTTCCACACTTTCCTCTGTATAACGGTCACATAGTTCACGCTTTTCTACTCAGCACACGTAATTTGCACAGCCGATTTGAACTAATAATTAACATGGCGGACGTTAATCTCTATTGTTGACCTTGTCCTCGTGAGTTAAGTATATGTTAACATCTACCTTTACCTTAGAACTTAAACCGTAACTTCGTTTATTATTCACAGTTCCACGAACTCTGGTTGGGGTCTCATTCACATGCTTAGTCAGTAGGAAATGGTGTGTCCAACACATTGATTATGTCAGCAGCGATAAAACGAACTCGACAAAAAACTTTCTCTCGTCAATGATATATCTTTAATATCGCACTTTTAATACCCTTCAGTAATGTTGCACTACTTTTCATTTTAACAGTTAGGGTATGGCTGTCGGCAATGTCTTCGCTACTTCAGGATGCCAGATGACTCCGGTCCTGAAACATGCTAATGCGTGGGGAAAAAGATATACAATTATTATTATTGGTTTATGATTTATTTGTGTGCCGTATTTTGGTCTGAATTAAAATGTATCCTTATATGTGTTTGTCCTAATCATTTCAGGCGTTTTCCACAAATGGAGGAAATAGAAACCGAAGACAAGTTCTTCAACTTATCCATGATGTCAGAAGGACTGAAGGATGGGACATGGAAGGCACTCTTCCAGTTGCCCTCTTCACCACCATTAATGAGTGAGGGCATGAGAAATTATTCCAATTTTGTCCGACAAAGATAAGACGTGCATATTCTTTCTGTCCATCCAATTGAAAAGTTAAAAAGCGATGTCATTTATTGCATCTCTCTATCCATTACAGTTATCACCATTTCCGGATGAGGCCATTGGCCGATAGCCGTTTTCTCATGATATGCAGCCCAGAGCCCACCAACCCATTTGACGAATATGCTGTGCAAGTCGTGGCCCCCCCCCTCTCCACACAATACCACATGATCTGTGGGAAGTCCAGACAAAAGAGGGACAAACTGTGCGGGATGTGGCGGGCCAAGTAGTCGGGAGAGTTCCGGCTCATATTTGTAATGTTATTTCTGCTGGCCTACGTATACATAACAATGTTCGAAGGGCACGGGCGATTTATACAGGGGAGGTGATCCATGGGGGACAGGTTCGTGGTGGAGGACCGCAATTGTCTGCAATCATTTTGGTTGAATGGGAGGCTAACTGCGACATGATGCAATTGGCGAACCATCTTAGAGCACATATGGCAGAAGACAGCATATACCTGTGAAATATGTGAAATAAAATGTAACACATTACGTACAGATTGAAAATTCTTTATGGCGTCATTTCTTTATATCTACTTTTATAGTGAGTCATTGGTGTCCAGAGTCATTTGAATGTTGCAACCAATCAATCTTTTCTCCTTTTACTAGCGAGCTGATTTTGTACACATCTCTGTCGTCCAATCATTGTTGTCCTCTAGTGAATCTAGCGAATTGTGATGAGGATATCACAGGTGATTGCTGTAGTTGTCCTGTATTCAAATAGACTAGCGCCTTCTTCTATAATATATAGTGCTTGCCATTTCCAGCTTTATCGAATCCACATTTACCGTTGTTGCATATATAAAAATGGATTAACATTGAATGCAGGCTTTGCCAATGAGTAAATGCATTTTCTGATGATTTTTTTTGGAATAGCTGAGAGCTCGTAGTACAATAAATGACGGACGAAATTGCTACCCTATGATATACGGTGATAAATTCCCATTGTTCCGCAGTTTAGGGGTTACAAGGTCCGATAATCGGAGAATAGATATAATCGTAGTGTATAGAGCAACTGGTTGTAATTGAAATCCAACGTCGTTTATGGGATATTTGCAATTGTTTCACGTTCATTGGACATAACGGCCTTATACTTAACATTGACGATTCACTTGCATGCATGGCCAAGAATAGAGCTTCGAATTCCTGAACATTTTCAGTAATCTTAAACGTCATCTGTAACCGTGAATTATTGTTCACAATGTATTATATATGGCAGAAGAAGGTATTTATGCTCTTAACATTACTTCAGTTAATTCGTCTTTTCGCAACATTTCAGTATCGTAGTCAAAGAACATAATGCTTGTGTACCTGGAATTTCCATTGGCCTGCAATTGCGGTTGCTAAATACGACAATAAACAAGGAACACAATTTTGTTCTGGTGTAAAAAGAGGAACACCAAAAAATATAGAAATGGTGCATGTTTAAGCCATGTATGAAATGTGTTAATAATGGCGATACATTGCGGCCATTTTCGAGTGACAGTCATTTGGTGCG
>JAVTVY010047700.1:0-22290 GCA_036873755.1 Hanleya hanleyi | reverse complement strand
AATTTGGTCCAGCCGTCACGGTGTAGCGTAACCGTATTCGATACGGCCTCAGCGCGCGACCAGCAAACATCTCCACGGTCTTCAACGATGGTGACTTTATCTTCATAGACGTGTAACCCCACCAGGGGTGTAAGGGGAAGGATGGCTCGTAGGACTGATGACAGGGTTGGCCCAATGACGAGCGGTGAGTGACACACACTCTGGCTGTCTCTCGTATTTATGGTCAGGTCCCTCGGTGACATGGTTGACCCAATGACGATCGGTGAATGACGCACACTGTGACTGACCCTCGTATATATCGGTTGCACATAAGCGCATCTGTGGAGGCTCTGAAAAGCCGTTCTTTTTCTGTCGCTGTCATTGCCACAGCGTCATGGTCAATAGGGCAAAGACCATTACTAGGCCAACGAGCCGTAGCTGGTTCCGGCGTGAGCGTTCGTGGTCCATAGTCCGGGCATCAAGGATGGCTGTCATAGTCCAGTAGTGGTGAGTGATAGCACGCCTCTCCATCGAGTGCACTCTGTCGAGGACCGCTTCTGTGAACTCTTTCAGGATCTGGCGTCGCCCCTCGTTGTCGTCGCCATCTCCAAACATGGACCGAACCACTGCTCGGTAATCCGTGAGTGAATTAACCACGGTCGCATGCTGTAAAATGCGAGTCGCATAGGGATGAGTGTCCGTCATGGCTGTGCAACCGTAGGAATGTGGGGTGTGGCATGCAGAGGGGCGTGTTTTATAGACCATGTCACACATGCGCACCTATACGTAGCTCTACGGGTGTAGTCCGTGATACGTACTATTCTGATTGGTTAGTCCAAAAAGAGAGCAACAACAACAACAAAGATTACAGGTCAATCCTTTTATTATCCCCTCCATCACAGTACATCCTCGCTGGAGGAACCGCTATGGGTGTGTTTACATGCGGATTTTAACGGTTAAAAGTTCAAGCTCATGTCAGCGGTTAAGGGTAAAGACCAGGAAGACGGCGAGTGGAGACTCGTGCAACACATATAGATTAAGTTTATTACTATAAGTTCCAAGGTTTCATGTATTTTTTCGTGCCAATACGGTTCTGGGGAAAACTGGGGGTTCCCCACTCGTCATTTAACATGGATAAATAGATGGTAATATTGTCGGAGACCCTCCTCTATACATGGATGCTTCGGAAGGGCGGATAAAGGCTATCTATTGTCCCGAAGAGGGCAGAGCCTTGCCGGAAGGGGAACCTTTGACCTTTTGACCTGGATGTGACCTTTTGACCCGAAATTCATCCGCGCACTTCCGGTGATGCCGCGCACTTCCGGATAACCCGCGCGCGCGCGCTGCGGCCGGGGCGGGGCCGTGCGGGCCGGAGCGGGGCCGGGCGGACCGGGGCGGGGCCGGGCGGGCCGGGGCGGGGCCGGGCGGGCCGGGCCGGGGAAATCTTGGATGTTGAAAATCCGGACCCTACGTGTACGGGAAAAATTGGAACTCTTCTGGGTTCGAAGGTAGTTTTAGTGAAACCCGGAAGTGACGTCACACACTTGCGCAGACCCACCACAATGAATGACCCGGATGTAAACAAGTCCCCGGATGAATGAACAGGTCAGTACATGCATTCCTATCATTCAAATGACCTTGAATTATCACGCGACCTCTCCCTGAGTGAGAAAAAATCCAGAACCAAGTGAGTACATGCATCCCATAGTCCCAGGTCACGCCCGATTCACGCAGAAGTGACGTCATACACCTGCGCACTCCCGTGATGGAAAACCCCCAGAACCAAGTCAGTACATGCATACAGTTAGACGAGGTCAAAATACTCGCTTCTGATTGGCTGTCAAAGGTCACGATATGCAAATTTGTGAGGTCAAAGGTCATTGGTAGTGAATATACGCACTCTATACTGGAGGTCAAAGGTCAATGGGAGTCAATAAACGCCCTTGATAGGGGTTTTCCCCTAGTTTAGGGGTAAAATCCGTGTTCCGTTTTTTATATTTTTTCTGGAGAAACTTTTACATGCACCCACCCATGCACCCAGGCCCCAATAAGCCCGGGGACCGATATGACCCCTTTTGGATAGGGTTGATAGGTGTTTTCCCCTAGTTTAGGGATAAAGTCCGTGTTCCGCTTTTTATATTTTCGGGACAAATCCTAATTTGACATACACCCACTCCCCCACTCTCTCAGCAGGCCCTGATAAGCCAGGGACCGATATTAGCCCTTTGGGATAGGGTTGATAGGAGTTTTTCCCTATTTTAGCGGTAAAGTCCGTGTTCCGCTTTTTATATTTTCGGGACAAATCCTAATTTTACATACATCCACTCCAGGCAGAACCCGATAAGCCAGGGACCGATATTAGCCCTTTGGGATAGAATTGATAGGGGTTTTCCCCTATTTTAGAGGTAAAGTCCGTGTTCCACTTTTTATATTTTCGAGACAAATCCTCATTTTACATACACCCACCCATGACTTGCAAAATCCTTCCGTAGAGACCCCAAGTCCCCGACTCAAATGAATGGACGGTACATGCACTCCTAATCACGTGACCGTCGCATGATGGAAAAACCCCAGAACCAAGTCAGTACATCCCATACGGACCTCACCGGAAAGACACGGACGTACCCGAAAAGACACGGACCTCACCGAAAAGACACGAAGGTGAACGACATTGTAGGAAAAAACCCCACAGACAGGTTAGTACATGTCCTATCAAGGTCAGTACACGCATTCCTATCATTCAATATAACCTTGAACTATCACGTGATCTCCCCGTGATTCCCCAAATACAGTACATGCATAGGTCACGCCCGATTCACGCAGACCGGAAGTGACGTCATACACATGCGCACTCCCCGTGATTGGAAAACCCCCAGCCCTAACATGTCTAAACATGATCCAAGGCAGAACTGTACAACCCAGAAAAAGTCTGGACATGCCTTGATCTCGGGGAGCCAGGTGTTCAGCACGTGAACTCACTCACGCAGACGCCATACCAGGTGTTCACGGTCGCCGCAACATTGTAGCGGACGTGCAACATTGTTGCAATTCGGGGAGCCAGGTGTTCGGCACGTGACAACCCCAAGCAGCCGACAGCGAAATTCTGGCGGAAAAAAACCCACAGACAGTACATGGCCTATCATGTTCCCACGGACCTCACCGAAAAAACACGAAGGTGAACGACATTGTAGGGAAAACCCCCACAGACAGGTCAGTACATGTTCTATCAGGTTCACGACCCATTCACCCAGACCGGAAGTGACGTCATACCGCACGTGATGGGAAAAACCCCAACCCTAACATGTCTAATCATGATCCAAGGTCAAAGACGAAATGAAAGGATACAGGTCAACTCAAGTGCACTCAATGACCTTTGACCTCTGTCACGTGATATGCAAATTTCTGAGGTCAAAGGTCAATGAGGCTCGTAATCTCGGCTATATGCTACTGACGTGTTAGCTCATCAATGATGCAAACAATCGCTCGCTTAAACACTGAATTGCCTTATATTAAAGAGCAATATCCAGTAAAATCGTTTAGAATCTTAGAAAACTAGACAAAATGTCTGTTCATTTTAATCTAACGACGTGTTTGCATGGATAACAATTATGTTCTAGACGTCAGATTCGACATTCAATAATCATCCGTTGTCCACAAAATAATTTCCGTGTCAATAATCGAAAGACCTTTTTCATACGTCAGTTATAAACATCAATTTCAAATATGCATGAAATAATAATAATTAAAAGAAGATTGTTTCCTACGATGGGTATTTTCAGAAAGGTTTAACGACGATGTTGAATCCTTCTTGTAATAATATCAATGTACTTGTATACTTATAAATCGTCAAATTGAAAATTGCCAGTGCAATGGGAATGTCTTATCAGGGAGAGTTCAAAGAAATCGATTTACAATAGATTCCTAGTACTATTTACATTATATCTTCGCGGGAGATTTTAATATCTGCGGATGTAAATTGTAAAACATTGGAACGATTCTGCAATTTCGTATCACCTTCATATACACAGCTAAACGATCCGCACTGTATAGCATATCACCCGTTCGGAACTGCTCAGTGGAAATCGACGAAAGGGCCTGTTTACCTCTCGGAAAGTCTTGCCATGATATTTCCAAAAATCACCAGATGTGTCGCGCCGGAATCGCCTAGTACGCATGTCTCAAAACCTAATCGCTTACGCGGATACATGAACCGTCGATCGGCAAATTATACAGTACGGACCCCAAAATATTTAATCACAAATTATCAAGTTTAACATTGAACGTGTCGTATGTTTAAGTTGTTTATAGTCCCAGTGATGTCATTGTTCGTTTTTTGGAACTGCCAGTGACGTCTTGACTAGTGACATGCATGATCTATTTAGAAGTCACAATGTCGCGAATGAAATATCACCCTGACGTTCATATCTCTCCAAGTTGTGGCTATTCCAAAAGCAGCTTGCAGAGCAAAGAAACCATCATCTTGCGTCATTCGTCGTGTCGTATCTATATTGTATTCTTAACTCTCGGTTAATGATGGTTCGAAGACACTCTACGGGTAATATCAGAGACTTGGGTTTTGTAAGCAAGAAATTAACCATGGCTACTGATTGCAATGGATATTCGTGATCAACTATGTTGCAATGGAGCATGCACAGTTATATCACATCCACCAAGAAAGACAACAGAACACAGTCACAGTTGCCTGGCCTGTGGAATATTGGATGGTAGATGTCTACGCACATTTTCAGTAAATTTTGAAAACGAATAAACAAAGAATTAATTCGATTTTTTTCCTAAATTTAGGGGAAAAATAATATAGATGATCACATCTCAGAGTCAGTGCGTGTTACTCTGTCTCACTGTCTATAATGTTCCATCCGTCAGACATTCTACATACACTAACGAATCAGCACTGGCACGAGATGGATTACATTAGCACGGTTACATTTCCTTGATTACTCAATTGGACAAATTGCACAAAGGGTTTGTAGCAAAATGTCGAGTTTGGTTTCTGAAGCGACAGGCAGCCTTGATCTGGCGGATCAGCGCGATGCCCTCTTATTCTTACCATTTCGAATGCGCAAATGTATAATAATTAATTTCGACCCACGAGGACGTTGAATTGTCCTCTCGTATATCAAATGTACCAGTATAGTCATTCTAGCAAACCGTGTTCAAATCATAACAATACCTCAAGAAATATCGATTGAAAAGACGAGATATCCTCTTTAGAAAGACTTGATTGGTTGGTTGTTTGAAGTTTAACGTCGCACCTAACCTTTTTGGTCACGCGGCGACGATGACCCAAACAAACATGCCCTAGCAAAACCCTAACCCTAACAAAAACCTAACCAAAACTACAAAAAAAATTGAATTTCGAATTTTGAAAATTAGGCTCTACAGACACTGGTGATCCAAATGGATCGTCAGGGAGCCTCATTTGTTTGGCACTTTAATCTACTTCCTGTGCCAAACAAACATGGTATGGTAAACCATGCTGCCCTAAGCAGGAGGGCTGGAAAGACTTGAATAATACCCATGTCCATTGTCGCCGAGGTGACAGCGATGTCCACGCTAGCTCTCCGGTAGACGCTGAAAAGGACCACCGGACTACTACAGACGGCTCTTCCTAGATGTCCAATGACAGTTGTACGAGGTACGGCGCGAACAGGCAAACTCTGTGCGCCTGCGTGTTATCCCATAATTGCATCGTATTTTCATCTCTTAGTGAAATAATGGCCTTTTGATTGGTCGTATCAGTAAGTCACGCGTTTCGAGAGGCGTGCCGTATACTCATTAATCTTGCAAGAAATACAGACTCGGTGCGTTATTTCAGCCAGATGCACTGTACGTGTGTGCCAATGGAAGGGCGAGAATGACCCATCTCGGTCCCAAAGAAAAACGATATACACCCGAGCGTGTAACGATATACAGAACAAAATTGAAACAGTATTTCTCAAAAATTCTCTGTAATTATGTTGATATCCGGATGTATTTTACATTTACATGGGCTACTCCAAACTCTATATTATAACTTGAATACATCGTGTGTACGCACCTATAGTTTTTGTCGCGTGTTGCAATAACAATACAAATACAGCGGAAATATCATTTTCTTATCACATTAGTAATAGTGTCTACTGATTTCGAACCATATTTTTCAGGCACCGGGAAATTTCGCCATCTGTTGGTCCATGTTAAATCGCAACCGGGAACCCTCAAAATTACGGTAAGGGAGGTAACTCTTGATGCCCGTGATGATTTTTGACATATTCCTGGTTATCTCCCCTGATTCGCACATTTGCATCTATACGAGGAATGCCTGTATGGGAATACGGGCCTATATTCCTCCGCGGTAATGCGGTCTGGCGGTGATGCGGTCGCGGAAAAAAGTAGTCCCCAGACTTCAAATACGCTGCATGGTCCGATTGGGTCGTAGGAGGTATCAATGTGAAGCATTCGTGAAGGAGCATCTGATGGGCTAGGTGTGGGGTTGAAATATCGTCATTCTGCGCATGCGCGGTGGACAAAGGGTATGGAAATAGACGTTTTGGGGTCTAGGTGGGCCACTAGTGGGTCGATTGAGTCATATGAGGTATCAATGTGACGCATTCGTGAAGGCGCATCTGATGGACTGGATGTGGGGTTGAAATATCGTCATTCTGCGCATGCGCGGTAGACCAAGGGTATGGAAATAGACGTTTTGGGGTCTAGGGCAGCCACTAATGGACCGATGGGGTCGAGTGAGGTATCAATGTGAAGCCTATGTGAGGGGGCATCCCACTGGGTGGATGTGGGGTCGGAATATCGTCATTCTGCGCATGCGCAATAGACAAAGGGCATGAAAATAGACGTTTTGGGATCTAGGTGAGCCACTAATGAGCCGATGGAGTTGAGTGAGGTATCACTGTGAAGCCTATGTGAGGAGGCATCCGATTGGACTAGTGTCTCGGCCGTTGTCAACATTCTGCGCATGCGCAGACAGGGAATTCTGGGAAAAGGGTGTGGAAATAGACGTTTTAGGGTTTAGGTGGGCCCCTAATGATCCTATGGTGTCGTATGAGGTCTTATTTTGAAGCTGTCGTGAGGGAGCATCCGCCTGAGCTAGTGTGTCGTTCGTTGTCAATAGTCTGCGCATGAGCAGTCTGGCCGTAGTATAGAAATAGACGTGGTGGGGTTTAGGTGGGCCACTATTGGGCCGATGGGATCGAGTGAGGTATCAATGTAAAGCATACGTGAGGGAGTATCCAACGGGCTGGGTGTGACGTGGAACTGACGTCATTCTGCGCATGCGCAGCAGAGAAAGTGTATGGAAATAGACGTTCTGGGGCCTAGGCGAGCCACTAATGGGCCGATGGAGTCGAGTGAGGTATCCATGTGAAGCCTATGTGAGGGAGCAACCGCCGGGAGTAGTGTCTCGGCCGTTGTCCACATTCTGCGCATGCACATACAGGGAATTGTGGGAAACGGGTGCGGAAATAGACGTTTTTGCAGTCTAGGTGGGCCACTAATGGTCCGATGGAGTCGAGTGAGGTATCAAAGTGAAGCATTCGTGAAGGGGCATCTAGTCATGGATGGGTGCATGTAAAATTAGGGGTATGACGTCACTTCCGATTTGGGTGAATGGGGCGTGACCTGGGAACATGATAGGACATGTATCGACCTGTCTGTGGGGGTTTCTCCGCCAGAATTTCGCTGACGTCTGCGCCTGCATCCGGCTATGCATGAGGGTCTGTGTGAATGGGGTGTGACCTGGGAACATGATAGGAATGCATGTACTGACTGTCTGTGGGGGTTTTCCCGGCCCGGCCCGGCCCGGCCCGGCCCGCCCCGGCCACAGCGCGCGGGTTACTCCGGCCGCAGCGCGCGCGGGTTCTCCGGCCGCACGCGCGCGGGTTCTCCGGCCGCACGCGCGCGCGCGCGTCATCACCGGCAGTGCGCGGATGAATGTCGGGTCAAAAGGTCACATCCAGGTCAAAAGGTCTCCCTTTCGGCAAGGTTCGGCAACAATGTTGCGGCATCGATATACAGAGCTTGAACCCCAAAAGGGGATTGTAAATTAACCTGGGAAGGATGGGCAGTTCCATTTGGACCAATCAGCGGTCGAGAAAAAGAGCCAATGAGCGATCGATAAAAAGAACCAATGGACGGGTACTAGAATTTCGCTCACGTCTGCGCCTACATCCGGGTACAAGAATGCTTTCGCCTACGTCCGCGCCTACATCCGGGTACTTCTATGTAGGTATATAAAAGTGGGAATGTTTAGGCCATTGCTGCATTCATTGCCCTGCCGATCGGAGCTACCTGACCAGCCTGCCTGACTAGCCTGAGCCTATCTGACGAGAGGAGTTACTTGCCTGAGCCTCACCAGCCTGAGCCTGCCTCACCGGAGCTATACCATGAGACGTGGAGAAGATTTTCCAGGGGATCCAGGAGCGCCTCCGGCGCTGTAATCTTTGTTGTTGTTGTTGCGGTCTTTTTTGGACTAACCCATCAGAATAGTACGTATCACGGACTACACCCGTAGAGCTACGTCTAGGCGCGCATGTGTGACATGGTCTATAAAACACGTCTCTCTGGATCCTACACCTCCATTCCTACGATTTCAGAGCCATGACGGACACCCGTCCCTATGCGACTCGCATTTTACTGCATGCGACCGTGGTTAATTCGCTCACGGGTTACCGAGCAGTGGTTCGGTCCATGTTTTCAGATGGCGACGACAACGAGGGGCGACACCAGATCCTGAACGAGTTCACAGAAGCGGTCCTCGACAGAGTGCACTCGATGGAGAGGTGTGCCATCACTCACCACTACTGGACTATGACAGCCATCCTTGATGCTCGGGCTATGGCTAGACAAATGCCTAGTCATGGCCTGTCCTCTATTGACCCTGGCGCTGTGGCATTGGCAGTGGGACCTGACTATAAATACGAGGGTCAGACACAGTGTGCGTCATTCACCGATCGTCATTGGGTCAACCATGTCACCAGTTCTACGAGCCATCCTTCCCCTTACACCCCGGGTGGGGTTACACGTCTATGAAGATAAAGTCACCCTCGTGGAAGACCGTGGAGATGTTTGCTGGTCGCGCGCTGAGACCGTATCGAATACGGGTACGCTACACCGTGACCGCTGGACCAAATTTAAACGGATGTTGAGCGGCGAGCTCGACGGCCACCTCATCCACATAGACAATGCCATCTACGTACACCGTGGACCCTCTTCCCACGCCTGGGCCGCTACCAAGACCCTACGCGAGGCTTCGCCCTAGACCCCGATCTGTGGACAGCCTTCGAGAAAGTGGTGCCTATTGTGGACCAGCTGTTTACATCGGACGAGCGGTCATCAGACGAGTTGGAGTGGGCTCGTGCCCTGAGAGAAGCGGCGGCAGAACCCAATGAACAAATGTCTAGCAATGAACCAGACGACGATGCCATTGATTACTCGGCAAGACTTTGACCACCCGATCCTTTGATCTCACGGGGTTCTCCCTATAAATACGAGAGACAGTCAAATCTGGTACCATTCACGTACTGACCATGACGGAGCATATAATACTGGCGTATCTCAGCTTGACCCCCGAGGTTTTCCTGCACGTTTATGCGGATGAGGTCGATATCATGGAGGAGGTGGGAGACATCTGTGATGCGGACCCTACACAACCGTGCCCGGCCCACATTCGTCTGTCCCGGGAGGGCTGGACCAAATTCAAACGGGTGTTGTCTGGTCAACTGGACGGCGACCTCATCCACTTGTGTCACAATGTGTACATCCGACGCGGCCCTTTCTTTGCTCAATTGGCTCGGCTAGATGGGGGTACAGTGCATTTTACCATTCACCCTGATCTATGATCTGCATTGGAAGATGCCGTGGTAGATGTGGATCAAGTGCTTATCAAGCGGTCATCAGACGAGTTGGACTGGTTATTTACCATGGACACTGTGGAAGCCAACGAAGAAAATCAGAAAGAAACTCCGGCCAAAGATATACTCGTTATAAATAAACGATAGAGCCAGGATCCATCATCATTTGTCACCATGAAGCGCTGGGAGAAGGTGTTGGATAACTTATACTACAGTCCCGACAGTCCGGTGGCCTATAGTGCATTGTCGGCTCTCTATCGAGCGGCCAACCCCCAGGGGATACAACGTGCCCAAGTCCGAGATTGGTTAAGAAAACAAGACACCTATACCTTACATCGATCTGTCCGTCGCCATTTCTACGGAACCGGGTCATCGTGGGAGGAATAGATGCCCAGTGGCAAGCGGATTTGGTCGATATGAGCGCCTTTGCCAAACACAACGATGGGAATCGGTATATCTTGACGTGCATCGATATCCTATCGAGGTATGCGTGGGTGGTACCCATCCGGACGAAAACGGGGGCGAATCTCATAGCGGCGTTCAAAGACATCTTCAAGACCGGGCGCAAACCTTTGTATTTGCAAACCGACGAAGGCACGAAATTCCTCAACAGACCGTTCCAACAGTTTCTGAAAGCCCAGAAGGTGTTTTTCTTCCATACGTACAACGAGACCAAGGCTTCCGTGGTGGAAAGGTTCAACAGGACATTCAAAGGCCGCATGTATAAATATACTCGCAGTGAACAGACAATGACACCCGACGTTGTACCCACCACCGCCACTCCAGTTCACTCGTACCAAATTTACAAGAGCGGGTTACCACGACAGCGCATACAGCTCGAACCATGGACCCTCGGTGGCAGCATCCCTTCACTTGCGTCATCGCAGGACCGACGGGCTCCGGGGGGTAGTCCATAGTTGCGGATTTTTGGTCCCCCTCAAAATCTTTGAAATTAATATTCCACCAGGTTTGACCCCATGAGAATTTTTATTGGCTTATTGTTTATTAATATTTGTAATATCATTCAGTTGACTGGTTGATTTGCTTCAAATCAGTACATGGTATTTTGCCAGTTAGATTGGCCCATGCTTCATTATGTAGTTGGAAATGCGAAAGTGTGGCTGTAAATTGGGCCTTTTTCCGCTTGCGAGCACATGATATATTTTACAGTGGGTAAATGAGCTTGAAAACGGCATGGTCGACCCCCTATTTTCTTTGCTAATTTTTGTTGATCCTTCGACTGGGCACAGTGTCGGTGAGTTTCATAACAATCGATTGTCAAGTTTTTTCTGTGATGGGAAGAGAATATGACCTATTTTGGACCAAATCTAGAGGATTTTCCTGAAGTTTGGGGCATGTTCAGTAGGGGTTATGGGGACCCCGATTTCGGTCAGCTATGCTTACATCTACCTCCGCTTCATGGCAAGAGCCTACTCTTTCAGAAAATATATAGTTTTATGGGGTTTCTCCCAAAACACGGTTGCTGTTTAGCATATAATGAACCAGCCTACTGTTCAATTTCAGATGCCTTGGCTCTTCTATAGACTGCACCCCCGGCAAAACGCACTTCGTCAGAAAGCTCCTTCAACACGCCGACAGCATGATCACCCCACCCATTGCCCGAGTCGTGTGGTGTTACGGAGAATGGCAGGCAGCGTATGCAGCAATGCCCCATATCACGTTCGTGGAAGGCCTACCCAACCTGGTCGATTTGGAACCCGACACCTTGGTGGTTCTGGATGATCTCATGGCGGAGACGGATGCGCGGGTCACCCAACTCTTTACCAAAGGCAGCCATCATCGACGGCTCAACATCATCTACATTGTGCAGAATCTGTTCAGTAAAAACAAAGAACATCGGAACATCAGCTTGAATGCCCACTACCTGGTGGTCTTCAAAAACCCGAGAGATACCACTCAACTGCTGCACCTGGCGAGACAGCTGTATCCCGGCCGCACACCGTTTGCGTTGGAAGCCTTTAAAGATGCCACAACCCCTCAGCACGGGTATATGCTCTTCGACCTCAAGCAAGCATCTTTCCCGGAGAGACCCACCACGTGTACATGCAAAAATAATGTAAACACACCCAGAGTGGCGCCCCCAGCTGGGGTGTGTGTGTTTGATGATGGGGATAATAAAAAGAATGAATACCACAGCATGGTTGACTTTGTCTCTGTTCTCTGAAGTAGATAAAAAGAGCAGAGTTGTGGGTTCCAGCATTAGTTGTACATGATGTCTGCGCGAGTACGGAAGCACGCTCCGACGCTCCGTGTATTGAAGACGGCCCCACCCGAGTTGGTCCGAACCATTGCACGCGGTGCGGACCCTGACCTTGTACGCTGTCTGTGCGAGATCGGGTACAACCTGTTAAAAGGCAACGTACCACTGACTCCTGCTCAGAAGACCAAGCTGGCCAAGCATAAGACAGGTCTCCGAACCCTAGTCCACAAGCGGGTCCCTCAAACACAAAAGAAAAAGGTGTTACAGAAAGGCGGCTTTCTCGGGGCCATCTTAGCATCGTTGGCCGCTTCCGTGTTGGGTCCAGTATTGGGTGGACTCTTCGGCCGACAATGAACCACACGAAAAAAATGGTCCTCGTCGCACCACGATTCCTTCAAAACCTCCAATCGCCCTACCCTGTCCCACCTGCGGTGAAGACCATAACCACCCTCGATGGAGAGATACAACATATCTTACAGAGACCGGGGTTAAGCGACAGTGAGAAAGTACAACGGTACAATGAGACGCTTCAACGGTACATGACGTTCATGGACCAATACAAAACCCCACCACCACCACCACCACGTGACACACCGCCGACCTCAGCACCGCTCCAACAGCTGCCATTACCAGGGGTACCACCCATAGCCCCACAGTGGGTGGAAGACGAAGTCCTGAAGAGTGTACCTGCATCGTTCAAGAAACAAGCTGGCCTGGTCTTACAACGGATGAAACAGAACCCTAACATGACTTGGAATGATAAAGGCGAACTCCTGGTACAGAATCAGGTGGTCCCCGGGACCCACATGACGGATTTAGTGAATGATCTGATGCGTCAACGCAGGTCGCACACGGATCCTCGAGGATGGGAGGTCATCGCTCAAGGCTTGAAAGACATGCATGTACCACAGGAATTGGTGGGGAACCCCCACCGCTGGGCCTTTATGCAGCGAATCCAGCAATCGCCGAGTGGCCCACTACCTTCTTGGGAAGCCGAATGGGAACCGGAGTCACCCCCCAAAACTCCACCACCGCAACGGGCACCTTCTTTTCAGACCTTTAAAAAACCATCCTTGATCAAGACACCCCACATCTCCAGAGCCGTGACACGTAGCAAGTCAACGCGAGGAACACGACGCCGGATACAACCGCCCAAGGCCTGGAACACCTATTAAAACCAACAGCAGCAGCAGGACAGCTCAGTCGCCATGTTTTACCTCACCCTACCCAGTAACAGTTCGCTTGATGTGTTTCCTGACAACACCGTGGCCAAGTACGTCACCCAGTTACCGCAACCGTTGCATTTACCTGGACGATGGGAATGTGGCCTCGTGGATATCCAATACCCTTACTCGTGGTACAACGTGCGAGCCAATGAAGTGTGTGGTACGAGGTGACCTACGAAGGCAAAAACACCCGACTCACCCTCCCCGAAGCCCAATACGATACCCCCAAGGAGTTCATGGGTGGGCTGTCAAGACTGTTGCATTATAAGGCTCTACGGGAGGTCACGAATAGTTCAAAACCCATCAAATCCTTTCCCTTCAAGAATCACGTGAACTTCGATTACAACGCACACAACGACAAGGCACAGCTTATCGTCCTATCCTACAGCAAATGCTGGGTTTCGATCTAAAGACGTTCGCTGGTCCCATCGCCCACCAAGGCGAGATCCCGATGGATATGAAGTCGGGTATGTACGGACTCTACGTCTACTCGGACGTAGTCGACAACCACATCGTGGGCGATATCAACACACCTCTGTTACGGGTGGTCCCCATTAAAAATAAGTATGGCGATCAAGTCACCCACAGTTTCACCCACATGTTCTACCTGCCTGTACGACAAACCCACATCAACACGATCACGGTGGATATAAGAGATGACACGGGACGACCGGTGGCATTCGAACGAGGAAAAGTGGTGCTGACACTTCATTTTCGACAAGCACGTGCTCCCCACTTTGCATAATGAAAGTACCTTACCAGTGCGATGCACGCAGCTATGCCGACTATTATGCCCAACAGGCCGGGGGTGGCTTTCCGGTCTTTAGCGGTGCACGCATGCAACGAGGACATGGTCTGGGGAACATACTCGGCAGCATTGTGAAAACGTTCCTGCCCTTGGTGACGCTTGGGGTGAAAGCAATCGGCAAACAAGCGGTACGCAGTGGACTGCAAGTGGCCGGTGATGTCTTGGGGGGTACGGCACCCAAAGAATCCTTGAAACGGCAGGCCAAAGAAGCGGGAGGCGTCTTGGTGGCCAAAGCACAACGCACCGTAGGGAATAAAAGAGCTGTCCCACCGAGACCACGCACCAGTCGACGACCGACCCAGCGACGACGCACATCGAAGAAGACAAAGGATATCTTTTCTTAAAACATGTCCTTGATCCATGCCGAGTCCTGCCCCTCCACCAACAGTGAATTTGATTTGTGGACCGTGCCGCCCACACAGACCAGTGTCGAACAAGGATTATGGGTGGAGCATCTCCCGCTCTGCAGCATCAACGAAACTGGGCCCATCGAGTTCACCATCAGTAATGCGGATACGGTCTATGTGGATTTAGCCCATACCTACTTGTATGTGAAAGCCAAGGTGGTCAATGGAGCTGGCACCAGAATCGTTGACCAAGCAACGGTGGGCCCGACGAATCTTTGGCTGCACTCGATGTTTCAACAGGTGGATATTTTTCTCAGCGACAAACTCATCAGTGACTCGACCAACACGTACCCTATCAGGCCTGCATCCGAGACACTGTTGTCGTATGGCCGAGAAGGCTAAAGTCTCAGCTGACAACTAAACTATACCAGGACACACGCGAGCACATGGACACGGTGGACAATGTGGGGGATATAACAAACGGAAGGCTTTCACTGCGAACAGTGCCTCGGTGGATCTCATGGGTCGACTGCAGACATTTTCATGCAAGACCGGTACCTCTTCAACAAGATCCCCATCAAAATCCGACTGATACGGGCGCCTCCGACCTTCGCCTTGATGGCCACTAACGTAGAGGGCATGCAGCTGACTATAAGATTGTCATCCAAGACGCAGTCCTGTATGTCCGAAAAGTGAAACCGAATCCAGCCGTTCAATTGGGACACATGAAAGCCTTGGAAACAAAACCAGCCCAGTACCCTATCCGACGTGTACAAACCAAAGTGTTCTCTGTGCCTGCTGGAAATATGAGCGCCAACAAAGAAAACCTGTTCCTGGGGAACTACCCAAGCGATTGATCCTGGCCTGTGTGGAAAATACCAGTTTCAGTGGAGCCTACCCAGAGAATCCGTTTGACTTTAAACATTTCGGCATCAATTTTGTGGCCCTGCATGTGGATGGACAACAGGTCCCAGCCACGGCCTTAACACCGAACTTTGGGCGCAGGAATTTCATTCGAGCCTATCAGAGCCTGTTTACAGCCACCGGTCAAATCAACCAGGAACAACCGGACGTCTAAGGGGAACTCTTCTGGGTTTGGAGGTAGTTTTAGTAAAACCGTCACAACCCACGTGACCTGCGCAGCAGAATGGAAACGACACCCTAATCTAGCCCCCCTCACATAGGCTTCACATGGATACCTCACACGATCCCATCGGCCCACTAGTGGCCCACCTAGACCCCAACACGTCTATATCCATACCCTATGCCCACTGCGCATGCGCAGGGTGACGATATTTCAACCCCGCACTCACCCCATCAGATGCTCCCTCACATAGGCTTCACATGGATACCTCACACGACCCATTCGAACCATGAATAGCCCATCTCTAACCCAAACACACCCACACACCCCCAAAAATGCCTGCTTTCTATACTTCGGCCAGGCTGCGCATGCGCAGAATGACCCTATTTCTACCCCACATCCACGCCATCAGATGCCCCCTCACATAGGCTTCACATGGATACCTCACACGACCCATTCGAACCGTGAATAGCCCATCTCTAACCCAAACACACCCACACACACCCCCCAAAATGCCTGCTTTCTATACTACGGCCAGGCTGCGCATGCGCAGACTATTGACAACGTACGAACCATTAGTGTAGTCAAGTGCTCCTGCATGAGAGCTTCACATGGATACCTCACTCGACCCCATCGGACCATTAGTGACCCACCTAGATCCCAACACGTCCACCCCGTATGGACCTATACACCCATAGCCATGCAGTATAGGCCTATGGGCCTACCCAGGCCTCGGTGACTTTTTTTCAAAAATTTCACCGTTTCGTGCCGGGACACTTCCTATCATGTTTGTCTTGACGAGACTAAGAAAACAAATCCAAACAACCATACCGCAAATGTCTAGAAGTAGGTTTCCCAGTGGGACAAACATTGGACCTATACCTCCATAACCCGTATATGGGTCTATATGGGTCTCCCTGAACTTTTTTCAAAAAATTTCACCGTTTCGTGCCGGGACACTTCCTATCATGTTTGTCTTGACGAGACTAAGAAAACAAATCCAAACAACCATACCGCAAATGTCTAGAAGTAGGTTTCCCAGTGGGGCAACCATTGGTCCTATACCCCTAGTATGGGACTATATGGGTCTCCCTGAACTTTTTCCAAAAATTTCAACGATTCGCTCCGCGACACTTCCTATCATGTTTGTCTTGATGAGACTAAGAAAACGAGACCCCACAACCTATACCGCAAATGTCGAGAAGTAGGTTTCCCAGGATGGTCCTATACCCCCCATACCCCATATAGGCATTTTCCCGTCATTTAGGATAAAGTCCGTGTTCCGTTTTTTTTTTTCAGGAAAATTGTTACATACACCCACCCTGGAACTAGGGGGAGATAACTCTATTGATAGGCAAGCCCCGTTAAGCCCGGCGACCTATATACCCCCCATACCCCATATAGCCATTTTCCCGGATTTTTCGATAAAGTCCGTGTTCCGCTTTTTTCTGGAGAAAGTTTTACATGCACCCACCCATAACTGGATGCCCCTTCATATAGGCTTCACATTGATACCTCATACAACTCCATCGGCCCATTAGAGGCTCCCCTAGATCCCAAAACGTCTATGTCCATACCCTTTGGCCACCACGCATGCGCAGAATGGTGACAACGCCCGAGCCGCTAGTCCAGTCCGATGCTCCTTCACGAATGCTTCACATTGATACCTCATATGACCCCATTGGACCATTAGTGGCTCCCCTAGCTCCAAAACGTCTATTTTCATACCCTTTGGCCACCGCGCATGCGCAGAATGCCGATATTTCAATCCCACACCCAGCCCATCAGATGCCCCTTCACGAATGCTTCACATTGATACCTCATGACCCCATTGGACCATTAGTGGCTCCCCTAGCTCCAAAACGTCTATTTCCATACCCTTTGGCCACCGCGCATGCGCAGAATGCCGATATTTCAACCCCACACCCAGCCCATCAGATGCCCCTTCACGAATGCTTCACTTTGATACCTCACTCGACCCCATCGGACCATGCAGCGTATTTGAAGTCTGGGGACTACTTTTTCTCCGCGGAAGCTTTTTCCCGCGACCGCATCACCGCCAGACCGCATCACTGCGGATTTATACATTCCCTGCAACAATTGGAACGCTCCTGTGTTGGAGGTAGCTTTTGGTCATTCTGCCGGAACTATAGTGCACTTGACCTCTGTGACCTCCCCGTGACCTCCCCCAATATGCAAATTTTTGAGGTCAATGGGACTCCAAAAGCACTTACACTACTACTACTGAGTCTATTATTCACTTGTGGACAGTTCATTGTTTAATAAGTGTTGAGGTGTGTATCTGCTGTTACTTCCACCGAAGTATCACCATATAATGTGGCTCGAACCCGCAACGACGAGAAAAATTATTATTTCTGGGTTCAACGATGCGTCTAACCAGTTGAGCTAGCAAATATCCATAGCATTCTATCCCTAATTAGTAAACACATTTGTGTCAACAAGGCGACCATTATAATAATTTTTAATTTCATTTTTTAGTGATCAAGGCAAGTCAGAACCAACATATATATAATGATATACAAAGCTACAATAATTGCAAGTGTGGGGATTTCTACTTAGGACAATGCGTTTGACCTTCTTCTCCCGGAGAAAACCATTCTGTGAACCTAGTCACATATAGTATGTAATACAAATGGATATTCCAACGCATATACCTGGTTGAAATATGTCCTTAATCCGCGTGTGGCAAGCAGTGAATAACTGGCACTGAATCCCGTTTAACCTAGCCTAGGCAGACAACTGCGAAGTAGTGTAAAATTGAACGAACATCGCCATTTTGGCAATCTCAACGGATCGACAGGTCGACAGGTCGCATGCCTGTGGGCAGAATTTCAAATGAAATGAACAACAGGATTGTTGAGATATTATCTCAATCTTAATAAATTAATATCCTATCAATACTTCCCAGTCGTATTTGTCGCTATGTAGGATCTTACTGATATCAGCCCTCCAGCTTAGGGCAGCATGGTTTACCATACCATGTTTGTCTGGCACAGGAGGTAGATAGTGCCAAACAAATTAGGCTCTCTGACGATCCATTGTGATCATTAGTGTCTGTGGAGCCTAATTTCAAAATTCGAAATTCAATTTTTTTTGTAGTTTTGGTTGGGTTTTTGTTGGGGTTGGGGTTTTGCTGGGGTATGTTTGTTTGTGTCATCGTCGCCGTGTGACCAATAAGGTTAGGTACCACGTTAAACTTCAAACAACCAACTAACCAACTTACTGATATCAATTGAATTTGGTGTTCAAAGCGACCAGGTCATGAATATTTAATATTCTTGTGGCGTCACGGTCGCATTTTAACTACTTAACTTGCATTCGAGGGGGCGGGATATGGTCATCGCCCCCGCCTGGACCCAAGGTTTATGCCAAGGACCAGTCCATATTTCTACCCCGCATTATGGCACCAAACTGACGAGAGCGCGGCCACATCAGAAGATAGCTCGCAGCGTGGCGTCTGATTCGGCTGAGCCAGCCAAAATGCCCATACCGTTATGTCCCCTTCAAAACACTATGAAGAGTTCTCGGGATTGGTAGACATTCGCGTTACTGCAAGTTTTTCCATCTGCTACAAGCGACATATCCAAATCGTGAAGAAGATAGGATTTAATTTTAATTAGATTGGATAATTTCTCTAATATTATATCTAAATATGTCAGAATATCGCTGCCCCTAACCCATATGACTCTTAGTGTGTTTCTGAAAAGTGATTCCTCATTTACTTTTTATGTGATCACCAACTGGGCGTATCGATTATGGCGAAATATTGGATGGATTCTGATATTGGCGACGACAATTTCGATGACTTGACAGATACTGACATCGTTGTTTACCAACTTACTGGGTCCAGTTAGTCTCATGTTTTGCGGACACTTGGGTCGATCAACTTGATGGCGCGGCTCTGGCCATCTCCGTAAGTATACCTCACAAGCTTCCGCCTTAGATATGCGCATGATTTGCATTATTCCTAAACTGTCGTACTCCCTGTTAAATCAAGATATTAACCGACAGTGTCAGCGCGCTGTTCCATGCAGCAGTCTTCCCTCCAGCGATTGGTCATTCGACCCGCACCATTTTAAATTAAGACGAGCATTCTCGTTGGATCACTATTTATAGGAGCCATCCCAATCTTCATCATCCTCGCGAGCCAGTGTATCAATCGATAGGTTACGATCGATACACTGGCTTGGTTGGTTACCGATAGCAGTTCTGGATATAAATATCTCGAGGGGTTCCACTGAACCGAACCAATCAGTAAACGCGCTAAAGCAGCTCATCAGGCCAATCCGCAGCGAGGTTTGAGTTTTGACTGGTTTGAATTTCATCGCCGGCCAGACTACCTTTGAAGTTAGGCTGAAATCGACATCGGGTGTCGAAGCGAAAACCGCAGGCTTCCGATACCGACGCGCTAATTCAAAACAACCGCTGGGGATGAAATGTACGGGATTGTGTAATAAACGCAACGACTCGAGAACTCATCCGAATCGCTATAAACCCTCTGTGAGGATTTTGGGATTACCTGAACTTGTGCAGATGAATCTTCATACTCAACCACGCGCCATGCCGTAGCGCGGCCTCGTTTTCGATCTCAAAATCTGCCGTTTAACTGGGAAAATGGTGTTGTTGCTGCATCAGCCAGTAACTGACCCTCCGCAGGAGGGTCCAATACTATAGGCTAGCATTATTCCCTCTCGATTTGTCATCCACTCTGTTTTCGTTATTTAGTTCACCATGTACAGCATTTGTAGTAGAAAATCACAAAATGGCCTGATTCACTTATGATGGACTTGATTTTGTAGATTAATACTTTAGACGGATTAACACCGAATAATGATGTTCAGTTTAACCTCATTAAATTGTGTTGAGTAGCATACACCCGTCATTGGTGTTGGCTAACACAACTACTTTGTGTTTGCACAATCGTCGCCAAAATATGGAGTTGAGCCATTTTCAAGATCCATTTTTGGTGCATTGGCCAGCACCACTATTACTCTCTAAAATAATTACATTCAAAATTCAATCTATCAGACTGTTATTAGTGACCAATCTATTCGACTGAATATGCCATCTATTAGATTGAAAAGTTTAATCTATTAGATTAAATTTTTCGTCTACAACAGATTCATTTTATCGTTTTCAATCTATAAAATTCGATAAAAGATTGGCCACTAATTTCAATCTGATAGATTGAATTTCAAGCTAATTATTTTAGAGAGTAGGTTTCGAACTGACCGCAACTCAGTTTTTTTGTTCTGCGAGTTGATCGATACCGTTTATGAACATCGCTTCATTGTGCCGATCATCCCCGAACATCATTTTAGGCATAAGACCAACACCATTGTTCTGGCTGTGCAAAGTTACATACAGTTCGCTCAGAATTCTCTCAAAAGTTCTTAGATTGAAAGTCCAGTCTACTAAATTCAAATTTGTCCTTAGTTCCAATCTTCCCAATAACTCGGAGGTTGGTGAGTAGCTATTGCACTGAGCTGGTGAATCAAAGACTCATCATTGAAAGTGTATTAAACGGAAGAGATAACAGGTATAATGACGAAGGAATGACCCATAGTATACTGGGGAATCGTTTACAGAATTGGAAAGCGTTACTCAAATGAAGTCCAGGGCACAGATGTTCTTTTTGTATTGCCTGCTTTCTCACAGTTATTCCATAATGTCTGTTACTTACATCAATATAGAAACATCAACAGTTTTCTAAATCAAAAATATCCATAATGGGCATTATATAGCGTTTGCCGACAGCACACACAATAAATGAAAGTGCTGTGTTGAATCGTAATTATTCCTCTGCCGTTTTCATTGCATATTTGAACAAATATACCAACCAGATCCTGTTCAGCACGCAATGTATTATGGTCGGTTTCTTGAGACTATTCAATAACAAATGGATTTTTTTAAATAACATACGGATAAATTGATCGATAAATTGAGCTCTAATGATAAATACAGGGTACTTAGCATCTGAGAATCGATTTTGATTAATGACAGGTCTTTTAATACAGTGGCGTCAGAATTTCAGCCCTTACAAAAAAAGTATTTCTTGTAGATAACTGTAGCAGTTTATTTGCGACAAATTGGTCACGAGTTTTTGGTTAGATTTGCAACTATACTTATACGATAGTGAGAATTTCGTACGTAATTGAGCAGTCTGGCAAATTAACCAGAAAGTCATCTTACCTAAGTAAGGGAATTTCGCGTTTCACTAAATAAATACCCTTAGCAGACTGACTTGATTCACGATGTATTTGGCCAGATACCAGCTTCCCCGATCATAACGTCACATGTTTGCGCCATTTAAGCAGACCAATGAAAAATTATCTTTTTTTTAAATATTTGACGTGAGTAGTAGGGAGGGAGCATTTCGACTCCCATTTTCCAGGGAGGTAACTCTTGGTGCCCTTTTTCCAGGTTAAAGGTATAGGGGACGCCCCATCGCCTTTCACCTCTGGGGCGCCAGGGGGCGCCACCAGCTCAAGGTCACGTGGAGGTCAAAAGTAGTTCCGGCAACCTGTAACCTTTGTATTCCTCCGCGGACAGAACGTAGTCCCATGTCAACCAAGTGACTTCCAATGTTAATGTATACGGGGAATGCCTAAAAAGAGTATGGGAATAGACGTTTTGTGACAGGGGTGGGTCCCGAATGGGTCGAGTGAGGTGTCAAAGTGAAGCGCTCCTGTAGGGCCATCCAGTCATGGGTGGGTGCATGTAAAATTAGGATTTGTC
>JAVTVY010047699.1:0-24366 GCA_036873755.1 Hanleya hanleyi | reverse complement strand
TTGTTGTTCCCTCATGTGTCATCCTTGTTGTTGTTGTTTTCTCTCTCTCCGGTCTATGTTGTTGTTGTTTTCTCTCTCTCTCCGGTCTATATCATGGCGTCAAAACGTCTAGCAGGACCCATGCAAGGACCAGTTTTCGACACTAGGTGACCACATCCCGACGGAATGGCCAGTTTTCGACACCGGATGTGCCGCCATCTTGAACATACGTGCCGCCATCTTGGATATGGCCCATAATGCACCGGGTCAAAATACTCGCTTCTGATTGGCTGAGAGCTCTGTGACGGATTTAAAATACTCGCTTCTGATTGGACGAGAGCTCCGCATTGCGTCTGCGCATGCGCAGAATGATATTCCTACCGCACCATCTCGACCCCAAATACCTTCATGTACTGCCCGAAAATGCCCACTTTCGCTACTACTCGTACCGATGACGTCACCGATGACGTCACAGATGACGCGAACATCCCTCAAATCGGAATGTACACCCCGAGAACTACAAGATGACACCTTCGAGGACGCATTCGAACCGCGAATAGCCCATCTCGATCCCAAATACCTTCATGTACTGCCCGAAAATGGCCACTTTCGCTACTACTCGTACCGATGACGTCACCGATGACGTCACAGATGACGCGAACATCCCTGAAATCGAAATGTACACCCCGAGAACTACAAGAGGACACCTTCCAGGACGCATTCGAACCGTGAATAGCCCATCTCGACCCCAAATACCTTCATGTACTGCCCGAAAATGGCCACTTTCGCTATTACTCGTACCGATGACGTCACTGATGACGTCACAGATGACAGGAACATCCCTCAAATCGGAATGTACACCCCGAGAACTACAAGATGACACCTTCCAGGACGCATTCGAACCGTGAATAGCCCATCTCGACCCCAAATACCTTCCTTCACTGCCCCAAAATGGCCACTTTACTTACTACAACCAACTGTGCATGCGCAGATTGACGCGACATGCATTCAAAAACACACCATTCTGACTCTACCCCACACAAGCTTCACTTTGACACCTCACACGACCCATTCGAACCGTGATTAGCTCATCTCTAACCCAAACACACCCTTACATAGCGCCCAAAATGCCTGTTTTCTATACTACGGCTAGACTGCGCATGCGCAGACTATTGAACACGGACGAACCATTAGCCCAGTCGGATGCTCCTGCACGAGAGATTCAAAATAAGACCTCACTCGACCCCATTGGACCATTAGGGACTCACCTAGACTCCAACATGTCCATCGCGTATGGCCCTATACACCCATAGCCATGCAGTATAGGCCTATGGGCCTACCCAGGCCTTGGTGACTTTTTTCAAAAATTTCACCAATTCGCTCCGTAACCCTACCCATCGTGTTCTAAATGTCGAGACGAGTAAAACGAGACCCCACAACCCTACCGCAAATGTATAAAAGTACGTTTTCCAGGGGGACAAACATCGGTCCTATACCCCAGTATGGGAATATATATTTATATATATATGTCTATATGGGGCTATATCGTACTTTTTCAAAAATTTCACCGATTCGCACGGGGACACTTCCTATCATGTTCTAAATGACGAGACGAGTAAAACGCGACCCCACAACCTACCGCAAATGCATAGAAGTACGTTTCCCAGGGGACAAACATCGATCCTATACCCTCAGTATGGGACTATATGAGGCTATATCGTACTTTTTCAAAAATTTCACCGATTCACACGGGGACACTTCCTATCATGTTCTAAATGACGAGACGAGTAAAACGAGACCCCACAACCCTACCGCAAATGTATAGAAGTACGTTTCCCAGGATGGTCCTATACCGCCCATACCCCATATAGGCATTTTCCCGTAATTTAGGATAAAGTCCGTATTCCGTATTTTTTCAGGAAAATTTTTACATACACCCACCCTGGATCTAGGGGGAGATAACTCTATTGATAGACAAGCCCCGTTAAGCCCGGCGACCTATATACCCCCCATACCCCATATAGGCATTTTCCCGGATTTTTCGATAAAGTCCGTTTTCCGTTTTTTTTTTTCAGGAAAAATTTTACGTGCACCCACCCATGACTGGATGCCCCTTCACATAGGCTTCACATGGATACCTCATAGAACTCCATCGGCCCATTAGTGGCTCCCCATGCTCCCAAAACGTCTATTTCCATACCCTTGGGCCACCGCGCATGCGCAGAATACCGATATGTCAACCCCACTCCCAGTCCATTAGATGCCCCTTCATGAATGCTTCACATTGATACCTCACTCGACCCCATTGGACCATTAGGGGCTCCCTAGCTCCAAAAAGGCTATTTTCATACCTTCGGCCACCGCGCATGCGCAGAATGCCGATATTTCAACCCCACACCCAGCCCATTAGATGCCCCTTCACGAATGCTTCACTTTGATACCTCACTCGACCCCATCGGACCATTTTATCTAGGGACTACTTTTTCTCCGCGGAAGCTTTTTCCCGCGACCGAATCACCGCCAGACCGCATCACCGCGGAGGAATACAAAGGTTACAGGTTGCCGGAACTATAGCCTGGACAGGTCAGTACATGCTTTGATCACGTGATCGTCATGGGAAACCCCCACTGGGGAAACCCCCACTGGGAAACCCCGCCCCAGTTCCGCCTCAAAAGTAGGTCAATCCGGTCCAATTTGCGGTTTATATACTACTGAGGCTGAACGTCGGACAAAAAGTTTGTCGTCCACTTTACAGCTAGTAAAATATCAACGGTAGGTTCTGCATAAATTTTCTCTCTTCTTTTTTTGCAGCTTGTATAACAAACGTGAATCTACAAAATAACTATAGTACCATTTCTCTGTGATATTTATAAAATATCACGTTCTAAAGAACTTTTAATTTTCTCTGTATAACACCCCATAATAGCCGTTGAGACGATAAAAGGGGTGTGTAACGCTCGGTAATTTTGGTGATCATGAGATAATTTGACACACCTACTGGCCGTCTGTTATGACCGTATACGGTCTCATTTACCTTTATCCAGAATAACTTCAATAGTTTATGACGTCACCCTATGCAACTGAGCCTCGGTACATGGAGCAACTATTTTGCAGTTTTATACGGATAAAATTTGAAACTTCATTAAAGACGTGATAAGTTATAAATATGACGGATAGTAGTCACTTCAAAGATTTCGGTTTGTTATACACGTTGCAAAAAATGAAAATGTATGCAGAACCACCGTTTATTTTGTACAAGCTCCAAAGCAAAAGACCAATTGAAATTGACACACTTTACCAGTTCCGTCCTCACATATGGCAATACCATATAATAACACTAAATGAGAAATGTTAACAAATTTCAAGAGATCTAACATGTATATCAGGCTATCTTTCCAATACATGATAATTGTTGATCCCCATTGGCTGCTCAATCAAGACAACTGGCGCGTATTTCAAGTTATATCTAATGTCGCACATTATCTTGTCGACCATTATCTTGTCGCATATTATGGTTTTAGAAAACTCTAACAATAATTAGCCTGAATATCAGTATATGGTATTTATAGGACTGTGCCATGTATTGAAACTGGAGCTAGTAAAGTAATTACCGTGTACATGTGACCAATAAATTCGGTCAAATTGAAATGTACAAGCCGTAGACAGCCGTGCAGAAAAAAACGCATTTCGTGAAAGTTGATCACATTTAACGGTCAACCCAAACGATCTGAGGTAAAAAATATAATAAAAAAATAGTCCTTTCGATTCTGAAAATAATGATATTTTTTTATAATTTCGTGTCGTCTGGTTGGCGAGATATTGCCGTTTGAAAGCTGAAAATCGCTCTCCTGTCAATTCCAACTGTGACGTCACGGAGGGACAGCCGTCTTGTATTCTCTATTTAAAGCCGTATACCACAGTCATAAGTAGCTGCTGATTTCTGGAGATTTTCGGGGTATCGAGGCATCATTTGTTAAATATGCCGCGACGTTGTGTAGTGGGAGGTTGCAGCTTTACTACAGATGACGGTGTTAGTATTGATTTGTGGCCTAAAGACTGCAAATTGGACGAAATTTGTACGCAACACGAGGGTGTGGAAAGAGGGCCCGAGCCAGTACTCGAATAATTTGCTCGGCACATTTTGACAGAAAGACATCATTCGAGGATCTCTACAGCGTAGCAGTTGAATTCGGGTACAAACCAAAACTAAAGAGAACAGCTATTCCAACTATCAAACCTAAGAACAATCAGAATGTGACGGCAAAGAAATCGGACAAAGGAGAATCTACCACGGACATCGGCTGAACGAACCTTGCCTGCAAACGTGAATCTACAAAATAACTATAGTACCATTTCTCTGTGATATTTATAAAATATCACGTTCTAAAGAACTTTTAATTTTCTCTGTATAACACCCCATAATAGCCGTTGAGACGATAAAAGGGGTGTGTAACGCTCGGTAATTTTGGTGATCAGGAGATAATTTGACACACCTACTGGCCGTCTGTTATGACCGTATACGGTCTCATTTACCATTATCCAGAATAACGTCAATAGTTTATGACATCACCCTATGCAACTGAGCCTCGGTACATGGAACAACTATTTTGCAGTTTTATAGGGATAAAATTTGAAACTTCATTAAAGACGTGATAAGTTATAAATATGACGGATGGTAGTCACTTTAAAGATTTCGGTTTGTTATACACGTTGCAAAAAATGAAAATGTATGCAGAACCACCGTTTATTTTGTACAAGCTCCAAAGCAGAAGACCAATTGAAATTGACACACTTTACCAGTTCTGTCCTCACATATGGCAATACCATATAATAACACTAAATGAGAAATGTTAATAAATTTCAAGAGATCTAACATGTATATCAGGCTATCTTTCCAATACATGATAATTGTTGATCCCCATTGGCTGCTCAATCAAGACAACTGGCGCGTATTTCAAGTTATATCTAATGTCGCACATTATCTTGTCGACCATTATCTTGTCGCATATTATGGTTTTAGAAAACTCTAACAATAATTAGCCTGAATATCAGTATATGGTATTTATAGGACTGTGCCATGTATTGAAACTGGAGCTAGTAAAGTAATTACCGTGTACATGTGACCAATAAATTCGGCCAAATTGAAATGTACAAGCCGTAGACAGCCGTGCAGAAAAAAACGCATTTCGTGAAAGTTGATCACATTTAAAGGTCAACCCAAACGATCTGAGGTAAAAAATATAAAAAAAATAGTCCTTTCGATTCTGAAAATAATGATATTTTTTTTATAATTTCGTGTCGTCTGGTTGGCGAGATATTGCCGTTTGAAAGCTGAAAATCGCTCTCCTGTCAATTCCAGCTGTGACGTCACGGAGGGACAGCCGTCTTGTATTCTCTATTTAAAGCCGTATACCAGTCATAAGTAGCTGCTGATTTCTGGAGATTTTCGGGGTATCGAGGCATCATTTGTTAAATATGCCGCGACGTTGTGTAGTGGGAGGTTGCAGTTTTACTACAGATGACGGTGTTAGTATTGATTTGTGGCATAAAGACTGCAAATTGGACGAAATTTGTACGCAACACGAGGGTGTGGAAAGAGGGCCCGAGCCAGTACTCGAATAATTTGCTCGGCACATTTTGACAGAAAGACATCATTCGAGGATCTCTACAGCGTAGCAGTTGAATTCGGGTACAAACCAAAACTAAAGAGAACAGCTATTCCAACTATCAAACCTAACTATCGGCAAAGAAATCGGACAAAGGAGAATCTACCACGGACATCGGCTGAACGAACCTTGCCTGCAAGCGAGGCCTCGGGCAGGGAGACGGCTGTACATGCCCTGCTCGCTCTCGCGTCCACGATAAACGCCCAGAATGCTATCCATGATGTGGCATTTGTTGCTTGAGCACCTACAAGTTAGACTGGATGAGTCTCTATTTCATATGTATTATTTAATAATAATAAAATGATCTTTCTTAAATATATATACGTTTGATAAGTAAATAAATAAAAAACAAAAAATGAAAAAAATATTTCAAGTATTTCTTAATAGGCAGAGTTACTTCCTTTTGTTTCCCCTTTAAAATACATTATGAAACAGGGGCTGGGTACAGTCTACCTACAATTGTGAGAGTGCATGTAGATCAGACAAAGTCGTACAGTGATCGGGCAAACCGGTCACCTTTTATTGTCTTTTTTTCTGAACACCTATTGGTTCTGAACACGAATTGGTGTGAATGGCTGTAGACACAGAAGTGATAATACTACTTTCATAATCCTTTGACATTTGAGATTGTGGGAATATCATTCGATTTCAATTTAATTGAAGTAATTTGTCGAAAATTGAGCAAATGTGAATGCCGATCCATCACGTCGTTTCGACACCCACTCACCACGGCTTACTCTTCGCCATGAAAGTTTTTATCAAACTATATAATTCTGAAATTGGTATTTCATGGGGATTATGGGAAAACAAACAGAATTCAAGTCGGACGTATATCAGTAGAGTTATCAACAGTTTACTGTCCATTCTGTCGAATCCGGAGTTTATCCCTTCGAAAAGGCCGTCTCGGCCAGTAACAACAACAACAACAACAACAACACAAACGTGCTCGTTCTTTACATCACAGAATCGTTCTACGTTCAATACAGTTTGAAATATATGGACATTTGGTCTTATAGATGACGATAATAAAGTTTCCAGTCAAGTTGCATACCAATCTGTATTCAACAAACGACCTCTCCGAATCCTGTCGTCGTCGAGTTCCACGTTGTCAGAATGGTTGTCACTGTCAGAGTCGGAGCCGTACGGCTCAAATTGATAGGGCTGAATTCCGTCGTTGGTCTTCAAACAACTGTTATTTTGCCCGTCATCATCCTCCTCTATGTCTATTTCATCTTCTTGGCGATTAGATTAAAGCAGTGCAGGATCACATACCGGGATTTGATCCCTGGAGTGATGCATGTAACTAATGTACTGGAACATGACGATGGATCTGCAAAGGCAATCCTGGAATATAGAATTGCTCTGCAGTATTTTGCCCATTTTTCATTGGAAAGACCCATGAGAACTTCTGACCATTTGCTGAACGCACTGTGTATTGCGCAGTAGCTTTAAGTTACTGGTAGGTACAAAGCACTTCGACACATATCTGCTCTGAAAATATATTCCATGTAGTATGCGAAACACATGAAAATAGTAACGATCGCCCACTTCACGGAAAAGGACGCGGCTGCGAGTGTGTTGAAAATTGGGGTCTTCATAACCCAGAACCGGAACATGTCCGGTTAGGCGGAACGAGATTTGTATAGTATTGATCATGAACAATCAAAGCTTCCATGTGTACGTGGGATAATGGATGGGTGGCTGACCTGGCTGATCTTTACACTGTAGTCCTTGACATGTATGTAATTTACGCGTGTGTATCCACGTCATCAATGTCTCTTTATCCTTCGAGGCTTGTTGCTTACCTGCACTCGTGTCCGTTTAAAGATGTCATCAGCTTCAAAATCGATGGATTTTTGAAACTCTTCCTTGTTCGTTTTTCAGCAGCCGGAGTTCTCTATAATAGTGGATCGCCATATACAACGAATGCAAGAGTATCTTGTCAGTGAAATTTGAAAGTCTGGCCGCTTCGACGGATTTTCTGTTTCGCCTTTGAATATGTGTTGTACGCGGAAAGGAGATTGACGTCAATGCGTGACGTTTGAGTGACGTGGCGACGCTCACGAATCTGAATGCTGAACAGCAACAGCCATGAGATAACGTCATGGCTCGTGCCTAAGGTTCGGTCGAGTGGTAGAGCTTACGTAGGCAGAATGCACCACACGTACATACGCTTGTTGACACGACCGTCGAAGCATAAGCGGCATGCCATGTAGTCTGGATACCTAACCCACATTACGCTACGTCATCCTTCGCTGCATGTATCCCAACGTTATTAATAGAGACGGGTATCCAGTCTACATGCCATGCCGTTTATTTTTACCTGTAACATTACGGCATACAATCGATAGTGGACCTCTAGGGGTACTCGCTCGATCCACCTGGAGTCATCTGTCTGGCTGGCCGTACTTTGTGGTTCCTAGATAAAGTCTCAAACTATTATTTTATGATAAACTGTATTTCACGGAACACTGGGGATGCTGGTGGTTATATTCACACAAGAATCATACAGTCACGTCGCCAGTTCTGACCTATTGTGTGTCCCAACTAATCTATTGAGAACGTTTTGTTTGATTTTTTGAAAAATATATATTGTTGTGTTCTGAAACTTATGTCACTGGTAAAATGCAATTATTATAGTATTCAACCAAAATATTAGCAAACAACATTCTGTAGAACTATCTGTTTGAAACATTTTCTGTTTTGGGTGTCATTCTCTGGGTTAAATTTTGACTTCAGCCATTAATTGTTGATTTGAACCAGTCCAATACTCGTAGGTTTGATAGGCATTCTATTCCATTCATGGAATTTTTACAGTTCCACAATGTCACAAATCAACAGTAATGCCATGATGTCACAATATGACGTTACAAAGACAACATATCAATACTGGCCACAGTAGCAACGTCATAGCGTTGACCCTGACGTCACAATAGAAAATGACAACCTCCCACTCCTTTGCACATATGGGTCAGTCCCCCTCAGCCTTGGCGACGTTAAAATTTAACCCAGAGAATGACCACCTAAAACAGAAAATGTTTCAAACAGATAGTTCTACTGAGTGCTGTTCGGTAATATTTTGACTGACTACTATAATATTTGCATTGGACTAGTGAGATAAGTTTCAGAACACAACAATATATATTTTTCAAAAAAATCGGACAAAACGTTCTCAATAGATTAGTTGAGACACACAATAGCTAAATAATATATAGCCCTCTAGTAGCCCCAGCGAGGGTTTTAGATAATTTGATTACGAATCACCTACCTCTGAAACTGCCGTACATCTAATCTCTATCCCCTCCTGCCCACTGAATTTTCCAGTCGACAACTTCCACTCTCTACCCTCCATGTTGGTGACGTCACGGTAATATGTGTGCTGGGCCGTTTGCAATTGAACATGGCGCATAGAGAGTGGAAGTGCGCAGGAGGGGATAGAGATTAGATGTACGGCAGTTTCAGAGGTGGATGATTCGTAATAAAATTATCTAAAACCCTCGCTAGGGGTGACTGGGACCGTCGTATAGCCCTCATACTAGAGGGCTATATATTATTTAGCTAGTTCTGACCCAGTGTCAGTTCCGACCCACTTCCCAAATCACATAGCCACGTTATGACTGTCGCAGGACCACATAAATCACAGTCACAGTCACAGGACCGCATAAATATCAATTTATTGAAGAATGCTGCTTGGGGGTGGAAGTGATATGGTAGAGTTGATCATATTGGCAAGATAGATTGGACACTGAAATATCTCCGATGACTTATCAGCCTATATTGACACCTCTCATTAAGAAATATAATCTTATATTCCCTACAGTTCAGTTCATCTCCAGCTAAGTTACTTTGTTAATACATTCTATAGGCAATTGTACTGCGACGCCGAAAACGATTTTGCCAGTCAAACTATTTTGTTTTGAAATATATCGGAACTGGCGCCTTGTCTGTACGTGTATAAACCATAGTTTCGTCATTCAAGAAAATAAAGTGTGAAAGTTACTGCTCCCGACAACCTGTACACGCGTGTCTTAGGTGAAAGTTCGACAAAATTCAACTAAGAAGTGGTAAACGGTAAACGGTAGACTACCTGGCATATCTAAGATGCATCTAGAGGGATAAACATTCAGCAAATTACAATTGAACATATATACATGATATCAGAAATCGATGTACAAGAGCGTTGTATTTTTTTCTACACATGTTCCTAACGAGCACACGCTTTGGATAGGCATCTTGATGTGTTCTATGGTTATTGGGTTGTTTCGAAACTAAAGATATGTACGCCGCAGAAAACGAATTTAGAGCGGAACCCTCTATTTTAACTCCGAGATAACCCTTGCATACCTCCAAGAGCGGAGAGTACCTCTTAGATAGACACTATCGATTGTATGCCGTTAACATGAATTATTGTTTCGTTGATTTCCGTTCAGACATTCTGGTTAGATGTCAATTCATCTTTCGTCACCACATAGGAAACTATTTCCATGTACAATCGATCTGAAATCTGATGACATTTTATCCCACTTCTATCCCATGATGCTACGTACATCCATTTTAATTTAGGAAGTTGATCACTCACAAATCGTGACGTCTGTATCTTATCGTATCGATTTCTGTACATTTACATCTCAGCGATGCGTTTTGTAAGCAATTGATTAATTTTCCCTGGTGACAATGGCAAACTCTTTGCTGGCGTGGCAATTGTTGACGTATGACGGTGCATTGTTTAGACATGGTGAAAGTGATAAAGCCGGAATGATCAGCGAGCGGAGTTTATCATGATTTTAGAAGATTTCTGCTACGAAGAAAGGAGAGGGTACGATATGGCGGGATTTTGGCTACGTGATGCGGTTGAAATCGAGAAAATAAAATGTCCTGAAATGATTGTGTGGCACTTGTTAGTTAACAACAAAAACTTGGGAGCTGGCACTCCGCGGCATTGTAGTTTGTCATATTCGGGTCATTTTGAACCTATTTGCATAAACCCCAACCAGAGGATCATGGGTAAATTCAAAATGACGACCACTTGATGTAGGAGGAAAGAAATTTTTTCGTCATTTTTCTTTGCGAAGAAAACACATAAATAAAAAATTCGAAAACTGACCAAAAATCGTCCAAACGTGTTTTTTTGAAAATGACGTCACCGTGACGTCATCTTGGTTTTGTTTTACAGTTTCTAGTAGTACTTGACCCAAAGATTCAGCACTCTAGTCGAAGGGATAGCGAAAATATATAAGGGGGGGGAGGTCAATTTCCGTCCCTTTCCTGGCTGTGATACACCCCAAATCGCCAGTCCAGATAGGGTTAATATACACAATATGTGAAAGTTCTAGGTCGATTGCATTATGATTGTAGATATGACATGAAATTGAAATCGCAGCATGTGCTATTTCGTGAAAAGAGGGTCTAAATCGAATCATTCAAACACACATTTAGACACAAAGGACCCCTTGGACCAAAACGCCATTTAACCTGCATGGTGATGTGCGGTGGCATATCTCCACTGCAAGAAAATGTTTTATTGAAAATCATTTAATTACTTGGAGTGGCGTCATTGGTTACGTAACTCTCCACATTTAGGTTTTGACCGTCATATATAAGGCGACACAGAGGAAGCTGAAGTCAAGCCCACAGGACGGAAGAGTGTCTATCCAAAATGAGCACAAACGACTCCGTCGAAAAAATGACAACAATAGAAATAGTGAGTGACCAACTTCCTTAAATGGCGTGTGGGGATCTTAATATAGTTCAATTACCATGACACCTCCCTCATGTAAAGCGACATGAATTTAATTGCCAACGCGAGGTCGCTGGCGCAGCCGGAGGAACAAGCTTTAATTTGGTGTGTCGGGTCACATATAGGTCTTCACGCCTTGCGGCATATGTACCGCGCATTCATAATTAACTTGTTGTCGTTTACATAAGCGATGCTAGATTTCACGATAATTTGATCACCTTTCGTGATTGTCATCATTCAACTGCTTAAAACTTGACGATCGACAGATCAGTCAGTGTATTCAACTATAATCAGTTTCACTGAAGAGCATGTATATATGTTTTGAGATTCTTGAAGTGCTTAAAAAAACGAAAGACGAAGAATCGCAGACATGTCACGGGTTCAACTAATTTGCATACAGTTCATAGACGACTGTCTAAATAAGTAGAAAAAAAAAAATACTTCTAGTAATCATTTCATATACCCGATCTAGATAATTTACGGGCCAGATTGCAGGCCTAGTAATTGTTTGTAACCAGTAATATTGGTGAATATGGAATCCGGGGCGCCCAAAGGTTACGATAGAGGTGATTGGAGATATGCGAATGTAATTGTCTGCGTTGTCACGTGCATCTTTGAATCGGCATCATGACTCTTGAATAGGTTCTGAATGAGAAGTTGCATTCAATAAATACTCTAGTAGTATATAGCAAGCTTTACGAGGCTCATTGAACTTTGACCTCGGAAATTTGCATATCACGTGACAGAGGTCAAAGGTCAATGAGTGCACTTGAGCTAACCTGTATCCTTTCATCCCGTCTCTGACACTGGATCATGTTTAGACATGTTAGGGCTGGGGTTTTTCCATCACGGGGAGTGCGCATGTGTATGACGTCACTTCCCGTCTGTGTGAATCGGGCGTGACCTGGGTCTATGTACATGGGTCTGGTCTTTTTCCATCACGGGGAGGTCACGTGATAGTTAAAGGTCATATTGAATGATAGGAATGCATGTACTGACCTGTTCTAGTGGACTGATTGGGTCGAGTGAGATGTCAAAGTGAAGCGCTCTTCCAGGGTCATCCAGTCATATGTGGGTGTATGTAAAATTAGGATTTGTCCCGAAAATATGAAAAGCGGAACACGGAATTTACCCCCAAAATAGGGGAAAACTCCTATCAACCCTATCCCAAAGGGCTAATATCGGTCCCTGGCTTATCGTGGCCTGCTGAGAGAGGTAGGGTGGGGAAGTGGGTGTATGTAAAATTAGGATTTGTCCCGAAAATATAAAAAGTGGAACACGGACTTTACCCCTACACTAGAGGAAAACTCCTATCAGCCCTATCCAAAAGGGCTAATATCGGTCTCCGGGCTTATCGGGGTCTGCCTATCAAGTCATGGGTGATTGTATGTAAAATTAGGATTTGTTCCGAAAATATAAAAACCGGAACACGGACTTTATCCCTAAACTAGGGGAAAATACCTATCAACCCTATCCAAATGGGGTCATATCGGTCCCCGGGCTTATCGGGGCCTGCCTATCAAGTCATGGGTGGGTGCATGTAAAATCAAGATTTTTCCCCAAAATATAAAAAAACGGAACACAGACTTTACCCCTAAACTAGGGGAAAACCCCTATCAAGGGCGTATATGGACCCCCACTGACCTTTGACCTCCAGTATAGAGTGCGTATATTCACTACCATTGACCTTTGACCTCAAAAATGTGCATATCGTGACCTTTGACAGCCAGTATTTTTTGACAGCCAGAAGCGAGTATTTTGACCTCATCTTACTGTATATAATGCATGTACTGACTTGGTTCTGGGGGTTTCCCATCACGGTTGTGCGCAGATGTATGACGTCACTTTCGGTCTGCGTGAATCGAGCGTGACCTGGGACAATGGGATGCATGTACTGACTTGGTTCTGGGTTTTTCCCATCCCGGGGCGGTCACGTGATCAGTTCAAGGTCATATCCAGTATAGAGTGCGACCTGTGACCTCAAAAATTTGCATATCGTGACCTTTGACAGCCAATCAGAAGCGAATATTTTGACCTCGTCTGACTGTATGGAATGCATGTACTGACTTGGTTCTGGGAGTTTTCCATCACGGTTGTGCGCAGGTGTGGGGTATGACGTCACTTCCGGTCTGCGTGAATCGGGCGTAACCTGGGTGTGGGATGCATGTACTCAGTTGGTTCTGGGTTTTTCCCCTCACGGTGAGGTCACGTGATCACACTAGTTCAAGGTCATTTGAATGATAGGAATGCATGTACTGACCTGTTCATTCATCCGGGGAATTGTTTACATCCGGGTCATTCATTGTGGTGGGTTCTGCGCAAGTTTGTGACGTCACTTCCTGTTTCACTAAAACTACCTCCGAACACAGAAGAGTTCCAATTTTCCCTTAGACGTAGGGTCCGGATTTTGCATCCGGGTTTCCCCCGGCCCGGCGCAGCCGCAGCGCGCGCGGGTTATCCGGCCGCACGTCTGCGCGGCATCACCGGAAGTGCGCGGGTGAATTTCGGGTCAAACGGTCAAAGGTCACATCCCGGTCAAAAGGTCCAAGGTCTCCCTTCCGCAACGTTCGACCCTCTTCGAGACAATAGATAGCCTTTATCCGCCCTTCCGAAGCATCCATGTATAGAGGAGGGTCTCCGACAATATTACCATCTATTTATCCATGTTAAATGGCCAGTGGGGAACCCCAAGTTTTCCCCAGAACCGCATTGGCACGGAAAAATACATGAAACCATGGAACTTATAGTAATAAACTTAATCTATAGGTGTTGGACGAGTATCCATTCGCCGTCTTCCTGGTCTTTATCCTTAACCGCTGACATGAGCTTTAACTTTTAACCTATAAAATCGGCATGTAACCACATCCATAGCGGTTCCTCCAGCGAGGATGTACTGTGAGGAGGGGATAATAAAAGGATTGACCTGTAATATTTGTTGTTGTTGTTGCTCTCTTTTTGGACTAACCAATCAGAATAGTACGTATCACGGACTACACCCGTAGAGCTACGTATAGGTGCGCATGTGTGACATGGTCTATAAAACACGTCCCTCTGGATCCCACACCCCCATTCCTACGGTTGCACAGCCATGACGGAGACCCATCCCTATGCGACTCGCATTTTACAGCATGCGAGCGTGGTTAATTCACTCACGGATTACCGAGCAGTGGTTCGGTCCATATTTGCAGATGGTGACGACAACGAGGGGCGACGCCAGATCCTGAAAGAGTTCACAGAAGCGGTCCTCGACAGAGTGCACTCGATGGAGAGGTGTGCTATCACTCACCACTACTGGACTATGACAGCCGTCCTTGATGCCCGGACTATGGACCACGAGCGCTCACGCCGGAACCAGCGACGACTCGTTGGCCTGGTAATGGTCTTTGCCCTATTGACCCTGACGCTGTGGCAATGACAACGACAGAAAATGAATGGCTCTTCAGAGCCTCCACAGATGCGCTTATGTGCAACCGATATATGCGAGGGTCAGTCACAGTGTGCGTCATTCAAAGATCGTCATTGCGTCAACCATGTCACCGAGGGACCTGACCATAAATGCGAGAGACACTCAGAGTGTGTGTCATTCACCGTTCGTCATTGGGTCAACCCTGTCACCAGTCCTACGAGCCATCCTTCCCCTTACACCCCGGGTTGGGTTACACGTCTATGAAGATAAAGTCACCATCGTTAAAGACTGTGGAGATGTTTGCTGGTCGCGCGCTGAGACCGTATCGAATACGGTTACGCTACACCGTGACGGCTGGACCAAATTTAAACGGGTGTTGAGCGGTGAGCTCGACGGAAACCTCATCCACATAGACAATGCCATCTACGTACACCGTGGACCATTCTTCCCACGCCTGGGCCGTTACCAAGACCCTACGCGAGGCTTCACCCTACAACCCGTTCCGTGGACAGCCTTCGAGAAAGTGGTGCCTATCGTGGACCAGCTGTTCACACCGGACGAGCGGTCAGCTGTTCAGTTGGGCCGGGCTCGTGCCCTGAGTGAAGCGATGGCAGAACCCAACGAACAAATTACCAAACCCAGCGATGAAGCGGAGGCAGACGACGATGCCAGTGATTATCCGGCTAGACTGTCAGCCTAGTGACATGACCACCCGATCCTTTGATCTCAAGTCATAATTCTCCCTATAAATACGAGAGACAGTACAAATCTTGTACCATTCACGTACTGACCATGACGGAGCATATACTACGGCCGTATCTCAGCTTGACCCCCGAGGTTTTCCTGCACGTCTATGCGGATAAGGTCGATATCATGGAGGAGGTGGGCGACATCTGTGATGCAGGCCCTACACAACCGTACCCGGCTAACATTTGTCTGTCCTGGGAGGGCTGGACCAAATTCAAACGGGTGTTGTCTGGTGAACTGGACGGCGATCTCATCCACTTGTGTCACGATGTGTACATCCGACGCGGCCCCTTCTTTGCTCAATTGACTCGGCTAGATGGGAGTACAGTGCATTTTACCCTTCACCCTGTTCTATGGTCTGCATTGGAAGATGCCGTGGCAGATGTGGATCAAGTGCTTACGGAGGAAGAGCGGTCATCAGACGAGTTGGACTGGTTATTTACCATGGACAATGTGCTGGCAGAAGCCAACGAAGCAAATCAGAAAGAAACTCCGGCCCAAGATATACCCGTTATAAATAAACGATAGAGCCAGGGTCCATCTTCATTTGTCACCATGAAGAGCTGGGAGAAGGTGTTGGATAACTTATACTACACTCCCGACAGTCCGGCGGCCTATAGTGCATTGTCGGCTCTCTATCGAGCGGCCAAACCCCAGGGGATACAACGTGCCCAAGTCCGAGATTGGTTAAAAAAACAAGACACCTACACCTTACATCGATCTGTCCGTCGCCATTTTCTACGGAACCGGGTCCTCGTGGGTGGTATAGATGCCCAGTGGCAAGCGGATTTGGTCGATATGAGCGCCTTTGCCAAACACAACGATGGGAATCGCTATATCTTGACGTGCATCGATATCCTGTCGAAGTATGCGTGGATGGTACCCATCCGGACGAAAACGGGGCGAATCTCATAGCGGCGTTCAAGGACATCTTCAAGCCCAGAAGGTGTTTTTCTTCTATACGTACAACGAGACCAAGGCTTCCGTTGTGGAAAGGTTCAACAGGACATTCAAAGGCCGCAGGTATAAATATTTCGCCTATAAGAATACAAGGCGGTACATCGATGTTCTCCCGAAACTTGTGAGTGGTTACAATCGAGCCTTTCACCGGTGTATAGAGAGAGCCTCCATTACCGTGACCCAACGCAATGAAGCCCAAATCCGGCGTGTCTTGTACCCCAGGCAATCGCAGCGAACGCCGAAGGAGGTGTTCAAGATCGGGGACCCTGCACGGATCAGTAAAGTCAAAGGTCAATTTGAGAAAAGTTACTTGCCTAACTGGAGCGATGAGCACTTCCTGATGAAACGCCGCCTACCCCAACAGCAGCGAGTCTATGAACTGGAAGATCTTCAAGGGGAACCGTTGCTAGGGACGTTTTACGACACGGAATTACAGCCTGTCGTAAAAACAAAGCAAGACTACTACACGGTGGAGCAGATTTTGAAAACCGAGCGACGCCGTGGCAAACTGTTTCATTTCGTGAAATGGCAAGGCTGGCCCAGTTCTTTCAATTCCTGGGTCGCGGTCAACCAGATGAAACGACTATAAAGCCAGACACCACTACCATCATCCTTCATTCCACGTTCGACCATGAACACGGCGCTATGGACCAGCAGCAGCTGCCTCTGAACACAGCGTCTCCCAAAACGCGCAAAGCGCAAGTGGGCTTTGTGGTCATAGTGCTAATCCTGCTGAGTGTGTTGTACGGAGGAGTGTTTTACGACGTAGCCTATCTCAGCACTCTACTTAACCACCTTAGAACTCCAGCTGTAAATGGCAGTCAAACCAGTCGACAGACCTTCTCTACACCAGTCAACTCCGTGATCGAAACGAGCCCAGTCATCACCACTACACCACGTGTACAAGCTACATCGAGCTCCACACCGAGTATACAGTCCACATCGAGCTCTACACCAAGTACACCCACTACGTCTCGAAACCCACCGGATTTCATCACTCACAGCGAACGCCCATCGACAACGGCCACCGACGTTGGTGTTGTACCCACCACCACCCCAGTTCACTCGTACCAAATTTACAAGAGCTGGTTACCACGACAGCGCATACAGCTCGAACCATGGACCCTCGGTGGCAGCATCGCTTCACTTGCGTCATCGCAGGACCGACGGGCTCCAGCAAAACGCACTTCGTCAGGAAGCTCCTACACGCCGACAGCATGATCACCCCACCCGTTGCCCGCGTCGTGTGGTGTTACGGAGAATGGCAGACAGCGTGTGCAGCAATGCCCCATATCACGTTCGTGGAAGGCCTACCTGACCTGGCCGATTTGGAACCCGACACCTTTGTGGTTCTGGATGATCTCATGGCGGAGACGGGTGCGCGGGTCACCCAACTCTTTACGAAAGGTAGCCATCATCGACGGCTCAGCATCATCTACATTGTGCAGAATCTGTTCAGCAAAAACAAAGAACATCGGAACATCAGCTTAAATGCCCACTATCTGGTGGTCTTCAAAAACCCGAGAGACACCACTCAACTGCTGCACCTGGCGAGACAGATGTATCCCGGCCGCACACCGTTTACGTTGGAAGCCTTTAAAGATGCGACAACCCCTAAGCACGGGTATATGCTCTTCGACCTCAAGCAAGCCACCCCCGATCACCTTCGACTACGGACCGGAATCTTTCCCGGAGAGACCCACCACGTTTACATGCAAAAATAATGTAAACACACCCACAGTGGCTCCCCCAGCTGGGGTGTGTGTGTTTGATGATGGGGATAATAAAAAGAATTAATGCCACATCATGGCTGACTTTGTCTCTGTTCAATATTCAGGCGGTAGCCCGGAAAAGGATAAACAGGGCAGAGTTGTGGGTTCCAGCATTAGTTGTACATGATGTCTGCGCGAGTACGGAAGCACGCCTCGACGCTCCGTGTATTGAAGAGGCCCCACCCGAGTTGGTCCGAATCATTGTACGCGGTGCGGCCCCTGACCTTGTACGCTGTCTGTGCGACATAGGGTACAACCTGTTAAAAGGCAACGTACCACTGGCTCCGGCTCAGAAGACCAAGTTGACCAAGCATAAGACAGGTCTCCGAACCCTAGTTCAGAAGCGAGTCTCTCAAACACAAAAGAAAAAGGTGTTACAGAAAGGCGGCTTTCTCGGGGCTATCTTAGCACCATTGGCCGCTTCCGTGTTGGGTCCAGTATTGGGTGGACTCTTCGGCCGACAATGAAAAAGATGGTCCTCGTCGAACCACGGCTCCTTCAAAACCTCCAATCACCCTACCCTGTCCCACCTACGGTGAAGACCATAAACACCCTCGATGAAGAGATGCAACAGATCTTACAAAGACCGGGCTTAAGCGACAGTGAGAAAGTACAACGGTACAATGAGACGCTTCAACGGTACATGGCGTTCATGGACCAATACAAAACCCTCTCTACCCCACCACCACCACCACCACCACCACGCGACACACCGCCGATCTCAGCACCGCCCCAACAGCCGCCATTACCAGGGGTACCACCCACAGCCCCACAGTGGGTGGAAGATGAAGTCCTGAAGAGTGCACCTGCATCGTTCAAGAAACAAGCTGGCCTGGTATTACAACAGATAAAACAGAATCCTAACATGACTTGGAATGATAAAGGCGAACTACTGGTACAGAATCAGGTGGTCCCCGGTACCCACATGTCGGATTTAGTGAATGACCTGATGCGTCAACGCACGTCGCACACGGATCCTCGAGGATGGAAGGTCTTCGCTCATGGCTTGAAAGACATGCATGTACCACAGGAATTGGTGGGGAACCCCCAGCGCTGGGCCTGGATGCAACGGACCCAGCAATCGCCGAGTGGCCCACTGCCTTATTGGGAAGCCGAGTGGGAACCGGAGTCACCCCCCAAAAACACCACAACAACGGGCACCTTCTTTTCACGCCTTTAAAAAACTACCCTTGATCAAGACACCCCACATCTCCAGAGCCGTGACACGTAGCAAGTCACCGCGACGAACACGACGCCGGGCACAACCGCCCAAGGCCTGGAACACCTATTATAACCAACAGCAGCAGCAGGACAGCTCAGTCGCCATGTTTTACCTCACCCTACCCAGCAACAGTTCGCTGGATGTGTTTCCTGACAACACCTTGGCCAAGTACGTGACCCAGTTACCGAAACCGTTGCATTTACCTGGACGATCGGAATGTGGCCTCGTGGATATCCAATACCCTTACTCGTGGTACAACGTGCGAGCCAATGAAGTGTGGTACGAGGTGACCTACGAAGGCAACGTAACCCGACCCACTCTCCCCGAAGGCCAATACGATACCCCCAAGGAGTTCATGCAGGGACTGACAAGACTGTTGCATTATAAGGCTCTATGGGAGGCCACGAATACTTCAACACCCGTCAAATCCTTTCCCTTCAAGAATCACGTGGACTTCGATTACAACGCACACAACGACAAGGCACAGATCCTCCTCACCGCCAACGTGAGTGTCGTACTGAGTCCTATCCTACAGCAAATGCCGAGTCTCGCTCACCCAACCTACACGGGTCCATCCGAGGACCATGGCCACATCCCGATGGATATGAAGTCAGGAATGTACGGACTCTACGTCTACTCGGACGTGGTGGACAACCACATCGTGGGCGTTATCAACACACCTCTGTTACGGGTGGTCCCCATTAAAAAGACGGATGGAGATCAAATCACCCACAGTTTCACCCACATGCTCTACCTACCAGTACGACAAACCGACATCAACACTATCACGGTGGATATAAGAGATGACACGGGACGACCGGTGGCATTCGAACGAGGAAAAGTGGTGCTGACACTTCATTTTCGACAAGCACGTGCTCCCCACTTTGTACAATGAAAGTACCTTACGTGTGCGATGCACGCAGCTATATGGACTATTATGCCCAACAGGCCGGCGGTGGCCTTTCGGTATTTGCAGGTGCACGCATGCAACGAGGACATGGGCTGGGGAACATACTCGGCAGCATCGTCAAAACGTTCCTGCCCTTGGTGACGCGTGGGGTGAAAGCGATCGGCAAACAAGCGGTACGCAGTGCACTGCAAGTCGCCGGTGATGTCTTCGGTGGCACGGCACCTAAAGAAGTATTGAAACGGCGGGCCACAGGAGCGGGAGGCGTCTTGGTGGCCAAAGCACAACGCACCGTAGGGAATAAAAGAGCTGCACCACCGAGACCACGCACCAGTCGACATCCGACCCAGCGACGACGCACATCGAGGATCCAGGATATCTTTTCTTAAACATTTTCTTAATCCACGCATGATCCAGTCCTGTCCCTCACCAACAGTGAATTTGATTTGTGGACCGTCTCGCCTACACAGACCAGTGCCGAACAAGAATTATGGGTGGAGCATCTCCCGCTCTCCAGCATCGACGAAACAGGGCCCATCGAGTTCACCATCAGTAATGCAGATACGGCCTATGTGGATTTAGCCCATACATACTTGTATGTGAAAGCCGAGGTCGTCAATGGAGATGGCTCCAGAATCGTCCAAGCTGCAACGGTGGGCCCGACGAATCTCTGGCTGCACTCTATGTTTCAACAGGTGGATATTGTTATCAGCGACAAACTCATCAGTGACTCGACCAACTCGTACCCCTATCGAGCCTACATCGAGACACTATTGTCGTATGGACGAGAGGCTAAAGAATCTCAGCTGACAGCCGCTTTATTCTACCAGGACACAGCCGAGCACATGGACACGGTGGACAATGTGGGATATAACAAACGGAAGGCTTTCACCGCGAACGGCGTCTCGGTGGATCTCATGGGTCGACTGCACGCAGACCTCTTCATGCAAGACCGGTACCTCTTGAACAAGATCCCCATCAAAATCCGACTGATACGGGCGCCTCCGAGCTTCGCCTTGATGGCCACTAAAGTAGAGGGGCATGCAGCTGACTATAAGATTGTCATCCAAGACGCAGTGTTGTATGTCCGAAAAGTGAAACCGAATCCAGCCGTTCAATTGGGACACATGAAAGCCTTGGAAACAAAACCAGCCCAGTACCCTATCCGACGTGTACAAACCAAAGTGTTCTCTGTGCCTGCTGGAAATATGAGCGCCAACAAAGAAAACCTGTTCCTGGGGATTGATCCTGGCCTGTGTGGAAAATACTAGTTTCAGCGGAGCCTACCCAGAGAACCCGTTTGACTTTCAACATTTCGGCATCAATTTTGTGGCCCTGCATGTGGACGGACAACAGGTCCCAGCCACGGCCTTAACACCGAACTTTGGGCGCGGGAATTTCATTCTCAGCCCATCAGAGCCCATCAACCAGGACGAAGGGAATATGATCAGTCGGGCGGACTACGCGAACGGAAACACGTTATTCTGTTTCGATCTGACCCCCACCTTAGAGAACGACCATCACCTGGCCCTGGCCAAGCAAGGCAATTTACGGTTGGAAATCCACTTTGCACGAGCCCTCGGGCCCACCGTCAATGTGATCTGCTACGCCGAGTTTGACAACATCATTCAAGTGGACAAGGCGCGCAACGTCCTGTGTGACCTTTCTACCAAACATGAATACAGACCAGATAACCACCGTGCTGGAGAATGACTCAGGGACACGTATGGTCTTTCAAGGGGTGTTCGCCCGAGATGTGTTCCCATTAGACCGAATGTATCCTGCTGCATACGTTCTCAACACCGACCCGATGGATCGGCCAGTGAACATTGGGTGGCCGTGTACTTGACAGAACAGCAGGGCGAATACTTTGACCCGTACGGCCTGCCACCCCTCCATCCCGATTTAACAGACTTCATGGATCAAGGCACAGAGACGTGGTGTTGGAACAGTCAACCGTTGCAAAGCATGACCAGTAGCGTGTGCGGACAATATTGCTTGTTTTACCTTTACCATCGATGCCGGGGAAGGACCTTATCTACCATCGTACAGATGTTTGACGAATACCCCAAGGCCGAGGACCGAGATGTACTCATATATGACTGGGCCGTCGATCATTTCAATGTACAAGCCCCGTTCTGGGCCTAAGTTCTTTCACGAAAAGCCTCCCTGTTCCGGGCTTAAGTTCTTTCACGAAAAGCCCCCTTTTCTGGGCTTAAGTTCTATCGATTTCAATGTACAAGCCCCCTGTTCTGGGCTTCAGTTTTCACGTGGTTGTTCTCACGTTGTTGTTCTTGTTTATTGTTGAATAAAAAACAAAATGAGATCTCACCAAAAAAACCCTGACTTGTGTGTTTCTATATGAGCATTAAACAAGCGGCCATGAAGGCTATAACAGACATGTGGGGATTCAGTCAAACTGGCCTTGAACACCGTTGAGAAAGTAGCCAATCAGTGGCCTAGGATGGAGCCAAATGTAACCCATCAATGTCCAGAAAACAATGCAAGAGCATTGCAGTAAAATAGAGAGCCAATGAAATCAGCCCACAGACCAAGTACATGTTTTGGTCTAGGTTAAGAGCGGGCATTCCAGCACAAAAAGTTTAACGAAGAGTTACAAGTTACAAGAGCAACAAGTGGAGTGAAAAAAATTATAGAGGTTCGAGGTGCGGGTAAAGACCAGGAAGACGGCGAGTGGAGACTCGTCCAACACCTATAGATTAAGTTTATTACTATAAGTTCCATGGTTCATGTATTTTTTCGTGCCATTACCTCTATTTTACTGCAGTGCTCCTGCTTTGTTTTCTGGACATTCATTGTAGAGGTTTCAGGTGTGGGTAAAGACGAGGAAGACGGCATGTGGAGACTGGTCCAACACCTATCCTACACGTAGGTTAAGTTTATTACATAAAGTTCCATGGTTTCATGCATTTTTTCGCACCAATGCGGTTCTGGGAAAAACTGAGGGTTCCCCACTGGCCATTTACCATGGATAAATATATGGTAATATTGTCGGAGACCCTACTCTATACATGGATGCTTCGGAACGATGGATAAAGGCTATCTATTGTCTCGAAGAGGGCCGGGAATTGCCGGAGATGACCGGATAATGCCATCGACCAGGGGCGCCACCAAATCACGTGAACTGCGCACATCCGGTGATGCCGCGCAGGCGTGCGGCCCGATAACCCGCGCGCGTTGCGGCCGGGCCAGGCAGGGCCGGGGAAAACCCGGATGGAAAATCCGGACCCTACGTCTAAGGAAAAATTGGAACTCTTCTGTGCTTGGAGGTAGTTTTAGTGAAACCGGAAGTGACGTCACACACTTGCGAAGAACCCACCACAATGAATGACCCGGCTGTAAACAATTCCCCGGATGAATGAACAGGTCAGTACATGCATTCCTATCATTTAAATGACCTGAACTAGTGCGATCACGTGACCTCACCGTGAGGGGAAAAACCCAGAACCAAGTGAGTACATGCATCCCATACTCAGGTCACGCCCGATTCACGCAGACCGGAAGTGACGTCATACCCCACACCTGCGCACAACCGTGATGGAAAACCCCCAGAACCAAGTCAGTACATGCCTTCTATACAGTCAGACGAGGTCAAACTACTCGCTTCTGATTGGCTGTCAAAGGTCACGATAAAAATTTTTTTTAGGTCAAAGGCCAGTGGTAGTGAATATACGCACTCTATACTGGATATGATCTTGAACTGATCACGTGACCTCCCCGTGATGGGAAAAACCCAGAACCAAGTCAGTACATGCATCCCATTGTCCCAGATCACGCCCGATTCACGCAGACCGAAAGTGACGTCATACCCCACATCTGCGCTCAACCGTGATGGGAAAACCCCAGAACCAAGTCAGTACATGCATTCCACATAGTCAGACGAGGTCAAAATACTCGCTTCTGATTGGCTGTCAAAGGTCACGATATGCAAATTTTTGAGGTCGAAGGT
>JAVTVY010047698.1:0-24935 GCA_036873755.1 Hanleya hanleyi | reverse complement strand
ACATTGGGCCTTACAGGCTAGTCTTTTGTGTTAAATGCCGTCATTTACATCTGACGACGATACAGCCCACCAATCTCCAATGTACGAGTTGTCACAGCGAAACAGCTCACCAATTTACCAGTATACGAGTTGTCAGAGCATTTCCATCATAGCTCTCTAGATTTGTATCTAATACCGCTTATGCCGGTGCTAGGGGCCGTGTGGTCATATCATCCAAGTTGCCACATGAACAGGTACAATAAAAGCGTACTTGAGATACAACACATATCACGAATTGTTAGATTCTTGGTATGTGCTTTAGAATAGGTTAACCAGAGGACTATTCTGTGAAGTCATGTGACGCAGTCAGTATGTCGGCACCTCTTCCCACTTCCCTTATATGTGTTGTAATTTTTTCCTGTATATGGCGAGATTCTGCTGGTGGACGTTTCGTCCCCGAGGCCCGCCCCCTGTACAGACCTTTTGGTCTTTGATATATGTTGGCACTTGTGGGAAGTTGATGCTGGGTCGACATCGGGCCTTACAGACTAGTCTTTTGTGTTAAATGCCGTCATTTACATCTGACGACGAAACAGCTCACCAATCTCCAATGTACGAGTTGTCACAGCGAAACAGCTCACCAATTACCAGTATACGAGTTGTCAGAGCATTTCCATCATAGCTCTCTAGATTTGTATCTAATACCGCTTATGCCGGTGCTAGGGGCCGTGTGGTCATATCATCCAAGTTGCCACATGAACAGGTACAATAAAAGCGTACCTGAGATACAACACATATCACGAATCGTTAGATTCTTGGTATGTGCTTTAGAATAGGTTAACCAGAAGACTATTCTGTGAAGTCATGTGACGCAGTCAGTATGTCGGCACCTCTTCCCACTTCCCTTATATGTGTTGTAATTTTTTCCTGCATATGGCGAGATTCTGCTGGTGGACGTTTCGTCCCCGAGGCCCGCCCCCTGTACAGACCTTTTGGTCTTTGATATATGTTGGCATTTGTGGGAAGTTGATGCTGGGTCGACATCGGGCCTTACAGACTAGTCTTTTGTGTTAAATGCCGTCATTTACATCTGACGACGATACAGCTCACCAATCTCCAATGTACGAGTTGTCACAGCGAAACAGCTCACCAATTACCAGTATACGAGTTGTCAGAGCATTTCCATCATAGCTCTCTAGATTTGTATCTAATACCGCTTATGCCGGTGCTAGGGGCCGTGTGGTCATATCATCCAAGTTGCCACATGAACAGGTACAATAAAAGCGTACCTGAGATACAACACATATCACGAATTGTTAGATTCTTGGTATGTGCTTTAGAATAGGTTAACCAGAGGACTATTCTGTGAAGTCATGTGACGCAGTCAGTATGTCGGCACCTCTTCCCACTTCCCTTATATGTGTTGTAATTGCCTCTGCCTCTATCGGAAGGTTTTTTTCTCTAGGGGCCGCCCAGATATTTACCTCTTCCGTAGGGGCGAAAATTGGCCTGGGTATCTTGGGTAGAGAAAACGCCCGAGTCCTGACAGGAAGACTGTCAGTGGCGCCTTCCTCTGGTAGACTTGCCCTCGCCCTTAGGGTGCATTCCACACCTAAACGATGTGCGGTTAAAAATAGACATGGGTTCGGGTCTTCGGCCTTAAATATATGTAACCCTGTAAAAGCATATATTTTCCGAACGGGCACACTCATGCCATTATTCCAGGAGACAAATGAGCTATTGAAATGGAAAAGTAAAGACGTGCAGTCCTCATTAAACCTTCTTCAACTCCATAAAATGTACGAAAATATGTCAAATTCGACCCACCATCCAGAGAAAATAAACGAAATGATTTTCTTGTTAGACAAGTAGAAGTTTCTCCGTCCAACGGGCATTTTAAAAAGGGGGGAAAACAGGGGGTCGACCTACTCGTTTTTTTTGGTAAAATTGTTTAGCCATAAAGGAATCACCATTTTCGTTCCCCAAAAAAGTGAGGATATTGGCCTTCCAGATACTCAATTCCGGAATCGATTAACTCTGTAGTGCGTATGTGCGGTCAGCAAGCAATTGTTATATCCTCGTTTGAAGAAATGGTACGTCCAGCAGGGTGATACTATAGATATCAGTTAGTAGAAATGGAAGAAGAATTACCATGCTGTCAAATTACAACGCACATAAGGGAAGTGGGAAAAGGTGCCGACATACTGACAGAGTCACATGACTTCACAGTATAGTCTTCTGGTTAACCTATTCCAATGCACATACCAAGAATCTAACGATTCGTGATATGTGTTGTATCTCAGGTACGCTTTTATTGTACCTGTTCAAGTGGCAACATGACCACACGGCCCCAAGCTCCGGCATAAGCGGTATTAGATACAAATCTAGAGAGCTATGATGGAAATGCTCTGACAACTCGTATATTGATAATTGATGAGCTGTGTCGCTGTGACTAACCCGTACACTGGGGATTGTTGAGCTGTATCGTCGTCAGTTGAAAATGACGGCATTTTACACAAAAGACTAGTCTGTAAGGCGACCTTCCTTATTATGAAATTAGGGAGGGGCCACTTTGTGCGAAACCGTGGCAAGTGTGGTGTGCCTCCTTATAGGCTAGGGTGTTTTCTCAGAATTTCTGTTCTCAAGGCTATGCCAATCTGAGAGTGTCTGCGAGTTTCTTGGTGTGCGACACTTGCTTGTAGTATGCAGTTTTATCGGATATCCCGTCAATCACTTTCCCCCTACCCTATCTTTGTTGATGCGACTTTTGCTGAAAAATCACGAGTTTACGAGCTCAATAAGAATATCATAGCATTATGCTTTGACCGTGAAAATAAAACCCATGTACAAAGATTGGGTGCGTTGACCAGCTTTCGAATGAGGCATGAGAAGCAAAATAAACGCAAAAATAGCTGAAATTCGAGCCAAATTCTCAATAATTTTCCATTCCAACTTTTCCAAAAGATTGGGGGGTGGGAGATAAAAGGGACAAATCCAGAATAACACGCTCTCATTCATTTTACATCAGGGTGCGCGTGTGATCCGTATTGAAAATTAATAACTTTGACATTCACCTTGACAATAATGGGACTAATCGTAACATATATGCCTAACCAAGGAGAGGTATTCTGTATAGGTCTAAATAACATATATGCAAGGCCAATGCTATCATACCATGTAGTATGCATAAAATGAAAACATTTCTGACTAAGATAAATGAACTTTACGATCCCGTTCCATACTAAGTCATTACACGGTCCGAATAAGCGCTTTTTAACGAGTATAGTGTAGGTGAACATACAATATTCGGCCTACTCGTGTGTTATAACCGTGCAATGGAGCCTACATTAAGGGTGCATTCCACACCTAAACGATGTGCGGTTAAAAATAGACATGGGTTCGGGTCTTCGGCCTTAAATATATGTAAAATCTTTAACAAAACGAAAATGTGTCAAATTCGACCCACCATCGAGAGAAAACAAACAAAACGATTTTCTTGCTAGACATGTAAAAGTTTCTCCGTCCAACGGGCATTTTAAAAAGGGGGAAAAACAGGGGTATCGACCTACTGTTTTTTTGTAAAATTGTATCGCCATAAAGGAATCATCATTTTCGTTCCCCGAAAAAGTGAGGATTTTGGCCTGCCAGATATTCAATTCCGGAAACGATTAACTCTGTAGTGGCGCGTAGGTGCGATCAGCAAGCAATTGTTATATCCTCGTTTGAAGAAATGGTTACGTCCAGCAGGGTGATACTATAGATATCAGTTAGTAGAAAGGGAAGAAGGATTACCATGCTGTCAAAAACAGGCGACCTTCCTTATTATGAAATTAGGAAGAGGCCACTTTGTGCGAAACCGTGGCAAGTGTGGAGTGCACCCTTATTCTTACCCTTGCCTGGTCGTTGTGCTAAGGCTCCAACAAGGCGGGAGGTCTTCTCGTCGTTGGCCGATGGCATGATGACTGGAATGGCGTTATTAAACAGCTATCTGGCAGATAAGGGTTGTTGCTCCAGTTCCGTCTTGACAAACTGCAGGACCTCCGACTTCGGATTCTTTAGGTAGGCTGGACGTTGAGCTTGGATCATGGTGGCGTAAGTGAGGAGGCCGGTCTCCATGGGCGTTGGCTTTATTGAGTGTGTCAATAAATCCCTTAAATAAATCCAGTTACGTGGAGCATAGTACCGCAGTAACATTGCCGTCGGCGTCTACCCGTCTATTAGCGAGGTCCTGCACTAACTTTGAGGTAGCCGCCAGGAACCAATCAGAGTAGGAAGTGATTCTGTGCTGCGCCAGCATCATGTCCTCCACCATATAAACTTGTTTGGCTGGGAGTACGACGGGGGTGGCTTGGTTACTTTCAATAATTTGTCCAAGTCCCTGTCCAGTTTCGGGTGTTTGGTTGGTAGGACGGAGTTATGAAGCGCGTAGAAATTGTAGGCGTTCGGCTTCTTGAAGAATGCGGAGCTTCTGGGCTGCCGGTCCAGGTCCTTCATCAACAGCAAAGACTCTGGCGAGGGTGCACACGTCAGGGGGGTCTCGGCCGGGCTGATTTATCCGTAGCGCAGAGTGACGTCGCCGTGGCACGCTAACGTTTGCGAGGGCGGCTCATCGGAGTCGGCATCCTCTTTGTTCTTCTCCGACCTCGGCATCTGCGGGAGGAGAGTGTACAAGGCCGCAATCTTGGCCTTGAAGGTCATCTCGTCATGTTCCTCTGCTGCACCGTGAGTTGAAGAAGATGACTTCTCCGGAGAAGACGCAGATGTTAGCTGGTGATGATCCGGGGAAGAGTCCCGCTGGTCAGAGTAAGGTTCCGAACTGGAGAGCTACTTCTGTCACGCACCACCGTCGCCGAAGCTACCGGAAGTGGGGCACGGTCTTGGGTCCGGGTCTCTTGTTCGGGAATCAGGTCAGCCCGGGGGTCCGTAGTGACCTTAGAGGTCTCCGATCGCTTGAATGCTTGCTTGAGTTTAGCTTCCGGCAGATGATGCGCTGATCCGTGATTGTGATGTGACCTGGACGAAGATCGGTGGTGACGATGACGAGAATGCGCTTCCTCACGTCGTTTTCCGTCCGAAGAATTTCTGGACCGCCGAGAACGATGATGACGTGATGATCGTGAACGGCTCCGGGATCTGCAAGACCGATGACAAGGGGGCGTCCGAGATCTAGGCCGAATATAGTCCCTGTCACGATGGCGATCCCGAGCGGGAGTACGGCTACGTCTCGACCGTCTAGAAGAATCACGCTCCGGGGTCCGGGTTCGCTTGGGGAACTTAGCAGTGGTATATTTGTTGGAATCCCGGGTCCGATGCTTGGGCTTGTCCACTGTGGATCTGGAGTCGTCTCGATCCGGGGCCCGGGTCCGCTCCTTTGATTTGTCCGAGGCAGACTTCGACTTGTGATCTAGGTCCGTGGACCGGGTCCGCTCCTTTGGCTTGTCCGAGGTTGACTTGAGCTTGGGGTCCCGGTCCGATCCTCAGACTTGTCAGCTTCGGATGAAGACTTGAATTCCCATTCGAGGGTTCTGGTCCGGTCCTGCGGCTTGTCCTTGAAGGCGGGGTCCCGCTCCGGGGTCCGGGTCCGGGTCCGGGTCCGGTCTTTAGTCTTCTCCCTGGAGGCGGGTTCCGGTACTGGAGTCTGGGTCCGGACTCTACTCGTCGGTTGTAGCTAGTTGTAGAATGAATTTTCAGCACAAATAACACTAGGATATCCTATAATATCTAAGATTACTTGTAAACAGAGACTCTCTTCCAAAACTGCAACAGGAAAAAGAGGACGGACATGCGCGGACACTCGCCAACTAGCGGTCAATCAAGGGAGATAATTTCTGTTGCAGAGACCTCCAAACAGGAGGAATATGGCATACATTGATAGCAGGTGAAGATTTGAGCAATAAATTGAAGGAGTACTTCTCTCATGTCTGCTTGGTATACTTACTTGGTATACCTGGTAACTTATCCCTCACCGGCTAGGGACAGGGATCTCAGACGACTCTTAAAAGCTGCTACACTTGGAGCAGATACTGTCTCTTCTAGGAGCGAGTTCCATTCATCTATAACACGATGGGCGAAGAAGTTTTAACATCTAGATGTACGAACGCGTTTCTTATGGATTTTTTATTGATTTACTTCTTAGTGCGATAAATGGCGTACATAAGTTCTGTGGTAGTTTTGTATTCATTGTTCAGAAATTTATATGTCTCTGTATATCAGAAAGTGATTGTAGAACAATCGGTTCCGGACAAAGTTTCAGGCACCTCCTCTGCACTCTTTCCAACAGATTAATATCCTTCTTCATACTGTAGTTCCATAACAAGAGAGCAAACTTTCGTAAAGTCTGTAAAGCAGCGTTTCATTACCTCTGTCCTAGAGTTGGCTCTCCTGACGATGGACTCTACATGTTTAGACGATGACGAATCAATAGATACAAATACTCAAGTCTTTAACTTCGTCAACAGTCTTGAAAACGGCGTTATTCAGGGTATAAACATAGTTAAAACATTGGCGAATCCGAAGGACTGCACATTTCTCTGCATTGACGTTCAGGAGCGACTCTTTGGACCAAGCTGCCAAGTCATTCAGTTCATTTCGATCTTTTCACAGTCTTCCTCAGAGTTTGCTTGTTGTACAGTTTAGTATCATCTGTCAAAATTCCGGCGGTACCGGAGACTTCTGAAGGTAAGTCGTTGACATACAAAAGAAATAAAATGGATCCAAGAATAGAGCCCTGTGGGAAACCAAGAGGAGACACCGTTCCGAAGAATCACCTTCTGTCGCCTATCAGATAAGAATGACTCCAACCAAGAAAACACGTTTCCATGAATTCCCAACTGTTCGAGCTTGTATATAAGGCGTTGATGAGCAGGAGCCCTGGAATCCATGCTGTTCACACGAAATCAAGTTATTTTTATGTGCGTGGGACTACAGGGAGTCCAGAATTATGCGCTCAAGTAGCTTCAGTTCTGACTTGTGAGTGAAACTGGTCAGTAGATACTAGGTGGAGTGCTAGACCCCTTCTTATGCGACTCCTCAGCCTTGTGGCACATCACCGGATCTGACGGATAATTGAAATATGTTAGCTGATGCTTTGTCGAATTCAAGAACTTTGTTCAGAACATTTACATGGATACCATCGGCTCCGCTGGCCTTATTCTTCTTCAATCTGGAAAGTTTCTCCCTCACTAACTCTGCGGTAATGTGAATGTTATGTAAGGGGAAGAACTTTTGAAATGATTACATAGTGATTACATACATGGAGAGCAGATTGTACTACAAACTGAGGGGCAGAAGTAACCATCGCTTAACTTAGAATATAGTACACCGAAGCGAATCATAATGGCGCGTGAATTCGATATACAAGATCCTGATAAACCCTTGTGTCATCCATTTACGGTGAAAGTCGCGGGACCTACCAGAAGTGGGAAAACCGAATGGATAGATAATATATTATGAGAACTTGGTAACTGTATAGAACCTCGTCCAAAGAGAGTCATCTGCTGTTATGGTAAATGGCACGGGATAGGGTATGTAAATGGTCTACCCTCACATCTTGGAGATGACGGATATTTCGACACCGCTGTGAGGAGCTTAGATAATAATCGATAAATTTATGACTAAGGTCAAGCAGGATACAATTTCAGACTTGTTTACCAAGGGATCTCAACACGACAATATATCTGTTATTTATATACTACAGAATGTATTCGACCAGGGCAAGACCTCCAGGGATATTGGTTTGAATTGCCAGTATGTCGTCCTATTCAATAATCCCATCGACAAGCAACATATTACGTTACTAGGTCGTCGTATTTATCATAGATTACTTTATGAAAACGTATGAAGATTCCATCTTTATGGGCATTTCTTTATCGACCTTAAACCAACTACGACTGGAATTACAACGCATATAAGGGAAGTGGGAAGAGGTGCTGACATACTGACAGGGCCAAATGACTTCACAGTATAGTATTCTGGTTAACCTATTCTAAAACACATACCAAGAATCTAACGATTCGTGATATGTGAGCTGTATCGTCGTCAGATAAAACTGACGGCATTTAACACAAAGACTAGTCTGTAAGGCCCGATGTGGACCCAGCATCAACTTCCCACAATGCCAACATATATATCAAAGACCAAGAGGTCTGTACAGGGGTGCGGACCTCGGGGACGATACGTCCACCAGCAGAATCTCGCCATATACAGGTAAAAAATACAAAGCATATAAGCGAAGTGGGAAGAGGTGCCGACATACTGACAGAGCCACATGACTTCACAGTATAGTCTTCTGGTTAACCTATTCTAAAGCACATACCAAGAATCTAACGATTCGTGATATGTGTTGTATCACAGGTACGCTTTTATTGTAACTGTTCATGTGGCAACTTGGATGACAAGACCACACGGCCCCTAACACCGGCATAAGCGGTATTAGATACAAATCTAGAGAGCTATGATGGAAATGCTCTGACAACTTGTACATTGGTAATTGGTGAGCTGTGTCGCTGTGACAATTCGTACACTGGGGATTGGTGAGCTGTATCGTCGTCAGATGAAAATGACGGCATTTAACACAAAAGTAAGGCCAGATGTCGACCCAGCATCAACTTCCCACAATGCCAACATATATCAAATACGAAAAGGTCTGTACAGGGGGCGGGCCTCGGGGACGAAACGTCCACCCGAAGCCGAAGGTTGAAGAACCATGTATTAGAGTATAACTATAGGTGATTGAATAAACTGTACAAGCCGGAGACGCGTTATATACGAGGATTACCCTAACTTTTGTTTAAACAGAATGAGCCATAGTAAGGTTAGGGTCAGATTAGGAACATGACTGGAACTGATCAACGTAAAGGAAAATACTGTAATTAGAGTGATTATGAAGAAAGTATACATCCTGAGGGGATAGCCCAACCTAGTAATACTGACCAACCTACTAATACCCGGAGGCCAGGAGAGAGATGATTATCGATTCTAAAGAGAAGAATATAGCGATAATATTGAAGAGAGGAAGCGACAACGATGAATCGGGTGAAATGTCAATGAGAGACTATATTCCAACGATGAAAAACAGCCTACGTAAAAAGTCAGCCCACGTGATCAATTGTCATGAGATGAGAAATGATTTTCTTATAACGAAAAGTGAACAGTAGTAACCATGATGATACTATCAAACGGAGTATCTAACAAAAAGGGCATATTCGAGAAATTGAGAGGTGGGGAATATAAGTCAGACAGTGACGATTCTGAAATTTGAATGATAAAATATAATTCTTTACTCATATAAAGTAGTTGATCAGTTCGTCACTCCTCAAAATTTAGTATATATTTATGTTTAGTTTTTTTTAAATAGGAATGATTCATACACTGGAGAATCTGTTGATGTACATTATGTTCAAATGACATATTATGAATTGATTAATAAAATATGTTTTACCCTATTTCTTGGGTTTGCTTTCATTTCTTCTGTTTTGTTTAGTTTGATGGTCATAGTATATCGTTATAAGAGATGTTTCCCCATTCTTGTATGCTCCATATTGATAACAGACGAGCATTACCTCTTCGACTCTTTCCATTGTAGGTCGGTAAACAAAGTCACCCTCTCAACAAGTCATTAAGTTAATCGTCAATGCGATGTTTTGCCGTCAACATAAACATCAATTGAGTGGCTTAATCGCGCTCTATTCGGGTAGTCCATCGTATTGAGGCAGTTGTGCTAGACTTTCATAATGTTTCCATATGGTTCGACTGTGTTCAGACGCTACTGTTTGGCAAAGATCCTTGGCATAGAATTCTAACATTAGTAAAAGTCAGACGTTAATGATCCTATCTTGAAATACAGAATTCATCACCGTTTTATAGTCTGCCAATGAATTCACAGCTCCTGTTAGCATTTCCCTTGTTCCATCATCGCAATGGTGGTATCATTCAGTGGTCATGAATGGGTATTCTAGTAATGGATTGGTCTCCTCGATCTTTCACTTCTGCTCGAATAACATGATTAGCTACATGATTCTGCCTAGCAATGTCTTAAATCCCAATCTTCAATTCAGTGTGGTTTTTGCATGGCAGTCACCTCCTTAGCTTGCGAAAGTAGAGTGTTGTGGTCAAATATAGCACCGGGGGGGGGGGGGGGTTAAAAGAAAATTCTGGTGATATGATCAAGCATGGCGGCTATAATGGGACGTTCCAATTGGGCTCCTTGTTTCCTCCTCCCTACCTCCGGTGATTACATCATTTCCGGTGATGACGTCATTTGTTCCTCCTCCTCCCGTCTCCTCCTTCCTCCTGATGGTAAACGCTCTTACTTACCATACTTGGAAGTTTCTCAACTGCACGAAAACAACTAGTCGCACAAGTTACAAAAGCATTATTCGGTGTTTACAGGAAAATACATTACCTCTCATTACCAACAGACTGCCTACTTAAACTGTTTGAACAAGTAGTCTGACCGTTAGTCTGACCGTGGGGATATAGAAAATATGGGGTTATGAAAACTTTGGAAATCCGTTTGCCTCCGTTTCAAAAGTTATCCATGCTTGAAAGGGTGGTGTTTTTCATCGAATTTCGTATTATTGAACTTTTATCAGTCATAAAATCAATTTCCGGACAAAACTGAGAAACAAGGCACTCTGTTTCAGTTTGAAAAATGTATTGGAAGAATAGTAGTACAGAAACGTGATTTTAAGTCCCACAAATACATATGTAGTGATGTGAGGCGTGCCGCGAGCACTTCCGGCTGATCCCCGAGAGTGGAATGGAATGCACATGCGCAACCGGAAGAGGAATGCTCTACCGAGAACGAGAGGAGTGAGAGACATGTGGTTTCCTCCAACGAGACTTCTAGATCGAGGCATGCGCCATAGGGTATTCGGAGTATGGCATTATGGGTGCGCATGTACAACCGGAAGTGTAATAGTCTACCGAGACGAGAGCAGTGAGAGGCCATTAGATTTCATCCAATGAGAATCCTGGACTATGTGCACCATGTGCATGCAAACAGGGTATTGTGGGAGCGCAGGAGCAAGGGGAACACGAGAACGAGAGACATCGGGGTGAATGAGTAATGAGTGAGACGTAAGTGAGTGAGTGAGCAGGACGAACAGGAGGAGGAGGAGTAGGAGGCGTGCTCAACGTCGTAATGCAGTGACACCCGAACACACACCTTGGTGTGTGTAACCTTGATATAGTGTGCAAAATGAACCATAAAATACTCCTGGTGAAGGGACCAACGTATAGAGAGGCGAAGAATATAAATTACGGCCGACCATAAGATAATCCTCAGCGTACTTGAACAGTTCGTTTTTGAGTGGACGAAACGAGAAATACGAGAGCCTAAATTTATCGCGGACTCTCTAAATCGATCAGCGATCGCCGATAGATTAATGTAAGAAGCCATGAAGCAGTCTTTAGCTGTACTACATACAAGGGATATCAAGGGATGTTTTTTTGTTTATAGAGTTGCTTGAATTTCTCATTAGCAATATATATGCCAAGTTTGACAACACAATATGTCAACAGGATATAGGTATTCCATTGGGTACTAAATGTGCACTCATTTTGGCTAAACTATATCTGTGCTCTTATGAATACGACTATATGCTGACGCTTTCGAAAACCGATCATTTCAAATCTCTTTCCTTCTCATTCACCAAACGCTGTACGGACGATCTTCACGCTGTGGATAATCGATATTTTCTTTGACGCAGTGAAGGATATTCATCCACCTACACTGGATTTGAATTAAACTACAGATAGCCCTAACGTATATATTCATATTTTGACCTATATCTCTATCAAAATGAAGCAGGCCTTCTCTCTAGTCGACTTTACGACAAAAGATATGATCGACATGGTAAACTATCCCTATCTGGACAGTAATATACCAGAGGGACCTACATATGGCGTATATATATCTCGTCTAGTAGCATTTGCTAGATCCTGTGTTAAATGTGACGATTTTAATCAACGTCACAAACAGTATTGCAGAAACTTTCAAAACAGGGCTATATCATCAAGCGCCTCCACTCAAAGTTTCTCAAATTTGGCGATACATATAGCATACTGATAGCAAAATACGAGCGTAGCGTGCAAGATCTATGGCGGTACGTTTCGTACATGTGTTTAATTCCGCTTAACCCGGGGCAAGAGGCCGTTTGAACATATGTATAAATATATTTATATTTTACAACATATATCATATGGATTAAGAATACTGATCAGCGATACGGATCTGATATTTTTGAAACATGTCTTCCTGGCATCATTGAAAACTGTTAACCGCTTCTGTCTTGGAGAAAATTAGCCTAGTTTTATGTATACTATGACTTATCCTCTTAATTTGGTGCTAATGTTTTTATACGAATTAGGTCTCCTGGTTATGGACGCGGAAATTCTTTGATGGACGACGGCTGAATATTGAATGACGGACTAGACGCTTGTATTTGGCTTTTGGTCAGTAGGTGTAGCTTGGATCTCGGCCGGCCAATGATTTTCCATTGATGCAGTGCTGTTTAACTACCGTACTCTTAATTGCTGTCAGGATAGAGGAGTGGATTCACTGAATGCCGTCTTTTTGTTTCTTTCTCATTGGATGGTTAGTCACGGATTGTACTCCAATATAGAGGGTTAAATCTAGGCGTTTTGTCTTGCATGTGATGTCAAACTCGGACAGTGAGAAGATCGTCGATGGCTTCAGAAAATCCTTTTATAAATTCTCCCAAGCTGATAGGTTTGGATTTGTGTGCTTGGGGTTGGGTGATTGGTCTAGTGGGGGCTGCGTGCAGATTAGTTTTCAGTTTTAATGTTACAGTGGTGTGGTCAGATGTGTTCTCTGGAGACATAGGGACAGTTTGGCCTGACATTAACAAATTTTTGTGCTCAGTTGTCAGTAGAAGGTAGTCGGCATGTGCTTGTTAGATTGTAGGAGACAAGGTGAGAATTCTAGTGGGATGTTTTAAGTTTGTTGTCACCGGAGTTATTAATTTCTTATAGGAGAGATGCGTTCAAGTCACCGACAGCCAGGACGTTATGCGTTGGTCTGTATTTTTCGATGATCCGTGCAAGCTGGGTAAAACGTATCGTCGAATTCTGCTTCTGGGTGGTTTTTGGATGGCATGTAGACATGTATGATACGGAGAGGAGACGGCACCAGGTTAGGTTGTATGACAATGATACGGTTATCACCTTCTGGAAGTTCATGAGTTCTGGATTCGAGATTCTGTCATTTACTATTGCCACATCACCATATCCTCGGAATCTCCGGATTTAGGAAATAGGATTACTGAAATCAATGGATTTTGAGGAGGAATTGAAGTCAAGGTGCAATATACTGAGTTGATCCTTTTCAAAGTGGAAAAGCCAGACGAGGTCGTTTTTTTCCAGAAGAGCTTTGGCGTATAACCTGTTGAATACCACATTCCACCTTCTTGGTGTTGTGAGAGACTGTGCGAAGAGCTGCGAAGAACATTGGATGTGGAAGATTGATCCTCGGGATGAATGGAGAAAGTCCGATTGGGTTTGGAGTTAAAATCTAATTTGGTCGAACGTGATGAGGGTCGAGCGGTGTACCGGTGAGGCCCGGCTAGACCCTAAAAAAGGCTGCTCATTTCTGGATATTCCTGTTTGCGAGTGGCCTGGTCAGTGGCTGGGGGCGTGCCTCCATGGGAATGTTCATTACAGGTATAGTACTGGTAGCAAATGGTTGAATATGTTCCAGGACATCTTTCTAGAATTTCAATTCTGTTTCTAAGTACACTTATTACACTCTCTCAAGTTTATCAAGGCGAAGGTAGATACTGGTAAGGGCGTCTGGTTTTTCACTTCTGAGGGAGGAGATGGCTGGTTGACTTCAATTGAGGTTGCAAGTTTCATTTTCAGCAGTTTATTAGACAATTCGAGATCGTTCATCTTTAGTTTTAAGGTGACAATATTGGAGTGAGCTAGGGTGAGCTTCTGTAGCTTGTCTTCAGTCCAACGTCCAATGTCCAACAGTCTTTTGGTCAGGGCTTTATCTCTGTTTTTTCTAGGTCTTTCTTTAGTTTTAGTAGGTCGGTTTCGGTGATCCGTTCACTGTTTCAGGTGGAGGTTCGGCTTGCTTGGTCTTCGACATACTCCGTTGGTTTGGAGGAGGTATTACTTCAACAATTTGTACACTGTAGTTGGCACCTTTTCGACTGGATTTGGTATGAGGTATTTTATCGGCCAGTTGCACATGCTGCTGAGTAATAATTGGTTGATAAACAGTTTGAGGAAGTGATTCGTCAGTTTCATAAGTAGGACCAAAAACACGCTCCGACGAGCTGGATTCCGAGAAGAGAATTTCACAGGGAGCACACTTGAAGGTGAGGTCAAGATTTACATTGAAGGCAGATATTTTATGGTCGGACAAATTTGCAGGTATGGTGGATGGCTGCTGAAATGGGACAGGTATTTCTGGAGACGTGTTGATTGATATGGTAGAGACAATGGTCGGGGATAGGCTGGAGGGTGCCTCAGTTGTACATGTTTCATTAGAACTGTGGCCTGCAGGGCATGAGTCTTGCTGATTGGGTTTTGGGTCTAGCTGCTTGTTGTGGGTCTGTTCTGATGCATTGTAGTGCATTTGTGAGATATACTGGTTTATTTGCTGGCCGAGCTGTTCTGGTTGGGTGTCGTCTATGGAGTGCTGTAGAAGTGGGATGGGATCGTGGATAAAATCTTTGGTGAGATGACATTCCAGAAAGAGTATGGCTCGCTGTTGAGAACTTCCGGTTTACAGATAGTTATCACACAAGCAAATAATGGTGGGAGTTAACCCACTCAATAAACAGAAATACAGTTCATAGCATATTGTGCTACATCCACACCCCTTTAAGTTAGTCACTTCATCGGACAAGCATTCAAAGTTACTAATGTCACTCTATGGATATGGCGGATCTTGGTTCTCTGTGTGTCCCATTTGCTGGCAACTCAGCTTTCATGTCACTGATTGTCCTACTTGTAGGGACGGGGAGATTAGTGCCTCTGCTCCGTCCTGTACACTATTTCATCTTCATCCAAAGATGATTCTGCAGTATCCCTCTGACGAGATGCTGCAGCTGGCGGACACTGGGAATGGGCTTGTAGGCTCAGGTTGCTCAGGTGTTGAAACTTCGGACCGGATACTCTCTATATACACAACAAATTGAAACATTTCATCTGGAATGATGGTGGTTTCTGACTTCGTTGCAAGCACAGTGGCTACCTCTTGCTCCACGGTGTTCTCAACATGTGACAGCCCATCGGTATTTGCATTGTGTTTCCCTGGCCGGTAACGTATATCGAAGTTGAAGGAGGCCAATGCAGACACCTCTCGCTGCTCCGCCGCAGGTAACTTCGTCTTAATCATGATATAACCCAACGGATTCTTATTCGTGTAGATTGTGAATGTTGTACCAGCAGATAGTTTCTAAATCTATCTGTAACTGTAACGTTCCAGTTTCTTTTCCGCACCACGGAGAATACGACTAGCATGGGCTATGACCCTGAGTTTTCTTTCCTGAGTTTGGGACAAGACTGCAAGACAGTGAGGCGAGCCTTCATTTCATCGAAAGACCGTCACTTCATTTGTCTCCACTGACCACAGTTTTGTTACGCTTTTCTCCACCTTCATGCATACATTGAGAGATAAGGTGTTGAAATGGTGATGCAATTGACGCAAATCCTTGTACATAGCGTCGGTAATAACTGCAGAGACCCAACCACGAACGGAGTGATTTCAAGCTCTGGGGCCATTCCCGGACATCAGATATCTTGTCTGGGTCAGTTTTGATGCCTGCTTCGAATATCAAGTGTCCAAGATATTTGACTTCTTTCTCGAAGAAACTGCATTTAAGAAGCTTTAGTTTCAGACCGAATTCACTTAGTTTCTGCAAGATAACCACCAGACGATCCTAAATGCTCGCTGATTGTGCTGGAATAAAACACCAAGTCGTCAATGTACATCTGTATGATTTGAAATATTTCTTTAGAATATATGTGCTGCATCAAGCGCTGATATGTTGCGGGCGCATTGCACAATCCAAATGGATTCTTGTTTAATTCAAAAAGGCCAATTGGTGTAGTAACGGTAGTTTTATGCTTGTCATTCTCTTGCACCTCCACCTGATGAAACCAACGGTATCCGACGAGTGCATCCATAGATTCATGGATGTGAATCTTTCCGAGTGCCGGAATTAAGCAGGCGACAGTCATGCATATGCGGAGCTGTTCAGGCTTCTTTCGCACAAGCAAGATGGGGCTAGAGTATTCCCTGGTACTTAGTCTAATGATACCTTTGGCGGCATATCCTTCAAGTCCATTTTCACTTCATCAAACTGGGTATGTCCTATCCTTCTGTAGGGTAACTTCACTGGGATGTTGTCAGTATTGTGTATGGTGTACTTGATAGCATCTGTGCGACACAAATAGTTTGGACCCGTGGCGAACACATGGTTGTACTTTCTCAATAGAGTTTTCATAACAATCAGGTTCCCAGGAAGGTTCCACCAATGAAGACGTTCCACAAGCTAACCACACAGATATCACACTGTGACTGTGCCGGAACACACACTTTATCCAATCCAGCCACTGTGACACTGCTAACTGGCGCATTTGCTTCATCAAACAGCTTCGAATAATCAGGTAGGTGAATTTGAATATTCGACCCAATGCATCCAGGTACCCAAGCCCTCCTGTCATTGCACCTCTCATTCTTGGTTACTAGAATTCCCCGTTTAGGAATAGTAACCTCATCAACCTCGACATCCACCTCGATATAGCCAACAAATGGTATTTTGTTCCATTTGCAGCTCAGTGTCTCATAATTGAAACCAGTTCCCTTGGTTGTCCAACCTTATGCTCAAGGTGCGCATTATATAAACTTTCCGTTATCATAGATACCATGGATCCTGTGTCAATAAGTGAATTGACCTCTATGCCAGCTATTTTCACTATCTTGGTTGGGCTGCCATCAACAATTGAATCCAGTCCTTGTCTGATGAGCGACTTCCTTCCATTTGCCCCATAGTGGCGCTCCACTCCACAGGGCTGGCTAGTTTAAATCCGTCTCATTGTATAATTCAGCATTTCCCGGAGTCTTCTCCTGGGCTCCCAGGTATGCTCTACATAGAGATAGGTAGCGACCTGCCTTGCCACAAAAATAAGTTCCCTTTTCCCTTTTGTCTCCGATTATTTTTCAACTGCTCCTCAAACCAGGCCTTTTGGTCTTTAAGTTGCTGAGTCAAGGCATTATGTTGTTGCACTAGTGTTTCCAACATTATTTGCTGTTGTTTAACAAGGTCTGTGAGTGCATCCAGAAACTGAGAACGATTTTGTGCGCAGTTGACCTCTGCCTCATTCAACAGCTACTGAGTGGACGTCTTTAGTGACTACCTTACGACCTTTTGGTTTGATTTAACGGTTGGTCTTAGAAGAGAACTGCATAAACAGTTCACGAAAATCCAGTAATGATGTATCAGATGCCTCCATAATCAGTTTCTTCAGTTCCCATCTCAGGTTGGGAAACAGAACACTTTAAACGAACTGGTCAGGCAGCATACAATCGCTGCCAACCATGCGATCAGAAGCCAGTCTTTTCGATCGGTTCCATGTTTCAGTGTCACTGGCCCATAACCCAAAGTTATAAATCTACTAGTTCACAGGAAGAACTCAGACATTGCTTCCTACTGTGTTCCACTGAGCCGGAACCATCAGCTCGCTATTTACTAAAATCCGCTTGGCCCGAATCCACAGTTCGCTATCTATGGAAACCCACATGGCCAGATCCCACATTTCGGTATCTGCTGGAATCCGCTTGGCCAGAACCCACAGTTCGCTATCTACTTGCCAGAATTCATAGTCATCTATTGGATTAGGTTGACCACACCATTCTAGAATCCTCAGTTTGGAATCTACTGGCATACACTGAATCACCAGGGCAGAATCATCATTTAACCAGCTGCAGGACTCCACTATACCAGTCACCATTTCATCTTGTGCCTGTGATGATTTGTCTCGCAGTCACGCTTTTATTTTAGCTGTTCATGTGGACATATTCAATGACATGATCACACTGCCCCTAGCACCGGCTTGAGTGGTATTATATAACGAAAGTGCAGAAATGCAAGCGACCCCTTGGGTTCCCCTTTAATAAATCACGGTTGATGTGTGACATGTGACTACACATGTGGACATGTGGAAAGTAATTTGATACACGGTGTAGTCTGTCAGGAGTCGACCTGTGTGGATCGATACATAGGAGAGACGCAACAACCCCTGAAAAAGCGTATGTCCCAACATCGCAGAGCCACATCCAACGGCAACGATTCAGCGTTGTTTCGGCACATGTGTGACACGGGACGTCTTCACCAACCAAGACGTCTTAATCCTGGATAGAGAGAACGGTTCTTCGAACGTAGGATTTCTTGAAGTTATCTGGGAACGTGTTGAGCGTCATTCTCTTAACCGCAATGGGGGATTGCGTTTCAAACTGTCCAACACTTGGAATAGCGCCTTAAAGAAAAAGACCAAAAAGAGACTGTTATAGCTGTTACGAGTAGATCAATTCCTTCTGTGTAATTAACTGTGCCTATTCGATCTACTGACAATTACTACCGCTATGTAAGGTTTATTTCTACAGGAAGTTATTTGTGCCGGCGTCTTGACCGTTGCTATATCAATGAAGTCTGCTGAGACGGAGCCAGCATGTGTATTTAAGACCAGTAACTGTGATCAGTGCTTGCACTCTTTTTGTGTTCCAAGTGAACCCTTATCACCTTTGTCATATCATCAAAAGTGTTGCCTAATTGTTTGTTCCCATTCGGGTTGAATCCTGTATCAACTTAAATGTGCTCACCTTCCAAGCTGATTTCATATATTTAATGTGATTTCCTGTACATATTTCTCACTCTGTTGAAGACGTTCTGGTGAGCGTCGCAACGTCAGTATGTTAAAATTCGAAATTCAGAGAACCAGTTTCTTCGACTTGTTACATGCGACTCCAGTTGAAAACGAAAGTAACATTGTGTTTACGTGTGCGGTTCACTTACCTGATTGAATTTCAACGCTGGAACTTTCCTAGAATGAACTACACTGATCCAGGAGACAGTCAATGCCTCGAAATCCCGGTGAAATTACCTCAAACGATCAGTTGAGAAGGCGAAAGGACCATGGTGAAGCTGGCTTGCTTCGCTGCTGATGACGTCAGTCAGGAAAGCGAAAGTCTACTAGAGAGAGTTGGAAGCTGAGATTTACCAGTTAAGTCCGTTATGAATTATGGTTTGATCCTCCATAGTCATATTTTCCCAGCTAAGACCAGATAAACTGATCGAGACTGTTGTAAAATGACATTAAAGAGGGCGCTGCTGTTTCGACGACTGTTCCTACCTTTATACACAGAAGAGCGGTAGGCCTATATAAGTCTCGTTCCCGTTAAAACGCGGTAGTCTAACAGAAATCTCAAGGTGAGAAGACGTCAGAATATATTGGAAGAAGTAATATTACAAAAGTCCACCGCCGGATTAATGCCGCTGCCGATCTGGGAAAGAGCCGCTGCCGAATTTAATAGTCCGGGCTACGTTTACTTTAATCCTATCTCTACCTGATTGCACAGTCGTAAGGGGTTTAGCTCTGGGAATTGACTAGAGACACTTAGCGTTGACAGCGTGGCCATACTATAACTCCATCTCTACTTGTTTTGGCTGTAGTGCACAGGCGTACAGGTTTAGCTCTGGAGATTATGGTATCGATATAGCTGTAGCCGGTAGGGGATAGTACTTCCCTGTCAGGAGGCTGCAGTTATACTTATCAATCACAAATCCTACATAAACAATTATCCATGCACACACGTACTTAACACACAACCTACAGGCTTAAGGCTAGATGTTGAAATACATTCACGCTGACGATGACAAGCTACAGGCTAAAGGCTAGAGCTTGATACTCCTACACATACCCAATAAATCATACATAAACAATTATCCATCACACATTTACTTACAACCACAACCTACAGGCTTAAGGCTAGAGGTTGAAATACATTCACACTTACACTCACAAGCTAACAGCTTAAGCAGGTTCGGGAAATCCCACGAAGTTGCGTATATACGTCAGTTCGCATATATAGGTCAACCGACCAATGAGTGATAGGCCAGTTAGCCTATATATATCGTTGTCGAATGAACATTTCTCGTTTACTGAAAAACGATCTCAAAGTGCAAGATGGTATGTATGTGAGAGACACTTGGAGTTGTACTCTAACTAACCTGTACATTGGCGACAAATACTTTCACGAATTGACTAAAATGGACCCCTACTTACTATTTCCCTCATTCTCATACATACGTTCATCTATCTGCATCAGATTTTCATAAAAATCAACGGAGCTTGTACATCATCTTACTCTCTCGCGGGCGCAGCCGTTTGGAAAGACAGGGCCGCGTGCAAAGCGAGGAAAGTGTGCAGCGGTTTTGCTGCAGTCACATTACTGCTAAGTCCGTTATCCGCATTAGGGAACTCCTCATATTTTACACGTCGTATAACAAAAGCTGTACGACGTGTAAAATATAAGGAGTTCTCGAAGATCGACAGAGGGGGTGTGAGCCAGTAGATGAGCACCCCGACGTTGACCCGAGACGAGAGGTAGAAGACCAGTGTAGCGCCATTCGCGTATTGTGTACATCGATGACCTCCATGAAGGGACATGAAGGGACAGAAGCCCTCCATACTGAGAAATCAAAGTTTCAGTGACGAGATGACTCAACTGAATAGTGACTATGGCAGCTATTCTGGTCGGGCCGGACTGGAAGGAGGGCGACGGGCCGCGGAGACGACGCGAAGGGGACGTGCTGAATCTGAAAGTGGGACGGGACCGAGGCGAGACGGGTCGCTGCCAAGAAGAAGTCGAGATGAACCACCTTCTATGATGTGTGATCAGCCGTTACAGACGTCGAAACCCAGAGCAGAGCTTAGTCAGCCGAAGACGACGAAGGTGAAGGCCGCTACCTACAACGGTACCACGCCGAGGCGAAACTATTTGACTCATTTCGGTCATTGCGCCGTTATAAATGGGTGGAGGTACCAGCAACAGGGTCAATACCTGGCCGTCGCTTTACGGGAATCAGCACAGCAAATGCTAACCAGCCTTAAGTCTGCACCGGGCAGTACCGACTACGACCGTTTAAAGGAAACCTCAGAGAAGCGCTTTGCCCAACCGAATCAGATGGACCTGTACAAGTCGCAGCTGAAGTCTAGACACCGCGAGAGAGATGAGGATCTTCCGGGAAACCTCCCCGAAAACTCCTACGGTGAATAACTCTGGCGAGGCCGGATTGTATCTCCCGGCCAAGATGGGATCCGTAACATTGTGGCGTTGCGTCGACACAGGTGCATCGGCCTCTTTTCTAAACGTGCGGGTGTACAACCACGACTTAGGCCGGCATTGAGAAGTCCCTCCTTTGAGTCCATTCGTATGGTCGATGGTATAGCTATGCCGCTACAAGGTGAAGCAGACTTTAAGATAACTATAGATGGGAATACCCGGACTGTTGGAACACTGACAGTGAATGCCCTTCTTGGTTATGATTTCCTGGGTACCCACTGTACTGCGATTGATACGGAGAAGCACCGGGTGAAGTATGGCGGCCGGTATGTACAATGTGAGGTCGTGGGGAGCCACGAATGCCATCGAGTGTCTGTAATGGAGACTTTTACTATTCCAGCTGGTGCTGAGCCCTGGTTACGGGGGCAGTCCGAGGTGCTCTATCGTCAGAGGTCGGAATGGTGGAAAATGTAACTGAGTTCACACAGAAGACCGGAACCATGGTGGCCAGAGCCCTGGCTGAAGTTGACCGTGACCATGAAGTTACCCTGTGGTTCCTTAACTTGTCCACTGACCCTGCCATAGTGCAGGCTGGCATCCTGTGTGGTAGTCTGACTGAAGTGGAGGTAGTGGATAATTCAGCTCAATCTACTGCAGAGCCTCTGAACCAGAATAGTTCAGCCTCTGGTGAAACAACGGTGCCGACCCAAGATGTTCACAGAATTTACGGACCTGACGTAACTGTAATTTGTAATTAGTACAGCAGTCCAGTGAGGGATTAAAGTCGAACGAACTTTGGCTGTAGAAACCCTTGTTACTCGCTTCACTCACTTGTTTGCCAAGGATGACCGTGATTTAGGGCGAACAACGATGGTGCAACATCACATCAAGACAGGGGATGCGCCACCGATCCGGATTCCTCCACGACGTCCACCTCTTCATGCTCGTGAAATAATAGGCGACCAGGTCGAAGACATGCTAAAGCGAGGGGTCATCGAGCCATCCAGTGGGCCCTGGTCTGCACCCGTTGTCCTAGGAAGAAGGATGGAAAGATGCGTTTCTGTGTCGATTACCGGGCCCTTAATAAAGTGAGGGGAAAAGATGCTTACGCTTTGCCGAGAATCGATGAGTCCCTGGATTCTCTCTCTGGTGCCGGCTGGAGAAAGTCTTAAACTGAAAGCCTCGAAATGTGTCATCGGGAAACGACAAGTCCTCTACCTAGGTCATGTGGTGACACAAGATGAGATTGGTACCGATCCGGAGAATATTCGGGTCGTACGGGACTGGTCACCTCCTGTTTCCCAGACGGAAGTCAGAAGTTTTCTCGGCCTGTGTGGGTACTATAGGCGTTCTATACGAGACTTTGCGACTGTAGCAGCTCCTCTACATCGAGTGACGGAGAAAAAGGCGGTATTTGTGTGGGATGATACAGCTCAGACGGCATTTGCCCACCTGAGACAGAAGCTTACGACCGCACCTATGTTGATAATGCCGGATTTCCAACAACCCTTTATCCTGGACACAGATGCCAGCAATTTCGGCATTGGGGCCGTGTTGTCCCAGAACATTAACAGAGAAGAAAAGGTCGTAGCCTATGCCAGCACGGTGTTGTCCAAAACCGAACGTGCCTACTGCGTGACTGGACGGAAACTTCTGGCTCTTGTGTACTTTGTAAAGTACTTCTAGCATTATCTGTTCGGCCGGAAATTTCTGTTGCGCACGGACCATGGGTCCCTGAGGTGGTTAATGCGATTTAAGGAGCCAGAGAGACAGTTAACCAGCTGGATACAAGCCCTCGGAGTCGATTTCGAGAGCCAGCATCGGCCAGGACGAAAGCATGGGAATACTGACGCCATGAGTCGTATCCCGTGTACACAGTGTGGTCGAACAGGTTCTGAAGGCCAGGAGGCTGTCCGTGTAACAGAAATAATACCGCTCACTACAGACTTCAGCCAAGCTCAAGCTGCAGACCCAGACTTGCAGCCTGATATAGAATAGGTGAAGAAAGACTGCCGACCGGCCAGAGAATTTGGGGCCGTGACAAAAGCCCTTTGGGGTGCCTTTCGTCTACTGGAGATGAACGGGTCCTTGCTTGTGAGGAGATGGGTGGATACTCGAGATGTGAAACGACGGCTGCTGGTGGTCCCTCGCTCCCTGAGAACGAAAGTGTTGGGGAATGTCATGACAGTGTAACCTGTGGTCATCTTGGGGTGAGAAAAACCTTGGCAAAAGTGAGGCAAGCATACATGTGACCTGGTCTACAGACCGATGTTCGGCAATGGGGCCGGAGTTGCGACGTGTGTAACCACAGGAAGTTAGCAGGACGAAAGCCCAGAGGTGCTCATGGCGGTCAGATGATATTCGCGGGCCATTACAAGCGTCTGGTCCGTCATTTATAATTCAGCCGTTGTCCATTAGAGAATATCCGCGCCCATAATCCAAAGACCTATTCCATATTCCATATAACAGTATTAGCACCAAATTCAAAAAGACAATCATAGTATACATAAACATAGGCTTGGTTCCTGCAAGAGAGAAGCGGTCAACAGTTTTCAATGATGCCGGCAAGACATCATGATGTTCCAAAAATATCAAATCCGTATCGCTGATCAGTATTCTTAATCCATAATATTCGTTGTAAAGTCGTCATCTAAAGAATGATGTATCTCGGTCACGCTTTGATTGTGACTGTTCATATGAGTACCATGAGGATCTTGAAGTACATGGGTTCATACGGCCCCTAGTCTCGGGTTAAGGATAGCTATCCCCTTAGAGGCAGTTTTTGCACCCCCGTGACAATTCGTCGTCTCTATCAATAAATATACAAGATAACCATAATAAACTATATATTTTATGAAAGCGTACATCGTAGGGATTCCAACCATATGACTTGTATAACCGACGCTGCTACTGTGTAGAAAATATTCCAATTTTAAAAAATTAAAATGAAAATAATAGCGTCCATTTTTCAATTGAAATTTCATGAAAACTGTTGGTCTTGTTTCAACTTTGATGGTATACCTTGATAGGAGACAATTCGAAAAGTAAACCTTATCTCATTTTTTTAAATTTTTGCCTGGTTTTCTTTTTACAGCTATTTTACTCAAATAAATTGAAATAAACGTACTATTTTATGGTCGTCTGTCTTAAAAGTTGAATAATTAAAAAACTAATCCGAACTTACAAAAAGTGAGATAAAGTTTACTAGATCACCTTATAAGTAACAAGCATGCCAAATTTCAAAAGCGTAACATAGATACTTTTCGAGAAATAAACGTTTAAATCTTGGATTTTGTACAAAAATGAAAGGCTAGAAATCGGGCAAAATGTGTTCAGATATACATCTGATGAATTAATCCAAATTTTTTCCTTGAATTCTATTGTCAAATACATTTTTAATCTGTCTAATGGGACCTACTCGAATTCCTGTTTATTCTGGATAATTATTACACTAAGTTTTTTTTCATCAAGGCGGTTTAAAGTCCAATTTAAACTTTAAAAACTTGCTAATACTTGTTCAGCTGAGAATTGTTTACACCTGTGTAGATCACTTCAGGGCGGGTGTCTGAGTGAAGTGTCACTGTTATAATTAGAAACAAAAATACGGATGTTTGCATGGTTTTAATCAGAAGGGGGT
>JAVTVY010047697.1:0-22728 GCA_036873755.1 Hanleya hanleyi | reverse complement strand
GATTCACGCCTACCGGAAGTGACGTCATACACCTACGCATCCTAACCCCAGATACAGAGTAGTACACTTGCACTCATTGACCTATGTGCACTTAAAGAGTATATTGACGCTCATTGACCCCAAGAGGTCAAAGGTCAATGTGAATGAATATCCCGTGACTATACTTTGGGATAGGGTTGATAGGAGCTTTCCTCTATTGTAGGGGTAAAGTCCGTATTCCGCTTTTCATATTTTATCTGGAGAAACTTTTACATACACCCACCTTGCCTCTCTCAGCAGGCCCCGATAAGCCCGGGGGACCGATATTCACCCTTTGGGATAGGGTTGATAGGAATTTTCCCCTATTTTAGGGGTAAAGTCCATGTTACGCTTTTTATATTTTCGGGGACAAATCCTCATTTTACATGCACCCACCCGATTGAATTGATAGGCAGACCCCAATAAGCCCGGGCCGATATCAGCCCTTTGAGATATGTTTGATAGGAGTTCTTCTCTATTGTAGGGGTAAAGTCCGTGTTCCGCTTTTTATATTTTTTCTGGAGAAACTTTTACATACACCCACCCTGCCTCGCTCAGCAGGCCCCGATAAGGCAGGGACCGATATTAGCCCTTTGGGATAGGGTTGATAGGAGTTTTCCCCTATTTCAGGGGTAAAGTCCGCGTTCCGCTTTTTACATTTTCGGGGCAAATCCTCAATTTACATGCACCCACCCATGCACCCAGACCCCGATAATCCCGGGGATCGATATTAGCCCTTTGGGATAGGGTTGATAGGAGTTTTCCCCTATTTTAGGGGTAAAGTCCGTGTTCCGCTTTTTATATTTTCGGGACAAATCCTCAATTTATATGCACCCACCCATGCACCCAGACCCCGATAAGCCCGGGGATCGATATTAGTCCTTTGGGATAGGGTTGATAGGAGTATTCCCCTATTGTAGGGTAAAGTCCTTGTTCCGCTTTTTATATTTTCGGGACAAATCCAAATTTTACATGCACCCACCTATGACTGGATCGCCCTCGACGAGCGCTTCACTTTGACACCTCACTCGACCCAATCAATCCACTAGGGGCCCCTCTCGCCCTTAAGCCAGTCCCATATATATTTAATATGCAAATGTTCGAATCAGGGGAGATAACCCGAAATTTGCCAAAAATGACAAAAGTGCAAACAGAATTACCTCACCCGGCAAAATGGGGCTGTAAATCCACTCTATATACTACTCTCCATCTTGCACGGAGAAGTAATCGCTGGCTTTGCTGATAACTATGATGGCCGCGTGTCGCGAAGCGATACGCGAAGTCGCGAAGCGATACGCGAAGTCGCGAAGCGATGCGCGAAGTCGCGAAGCGATACGCGAAGTCGCGAAGCGATGCGCGAAGTCGCGAAGCGATGCGCGAAGTCGCGAAGCGATACGCGAAGTCGCGAAGCGATACGCGAAGCGATACGCGAAGCGATACGCGAAGTCGCGAAGCGATACGCGAAGTCGCGAAGCGATACGCGAAGTGGTATGAAAGAAATCACTGCGCATGTCACGCTCAATTCGGAACGAGGCTTCACTCAGCACTGTTGATATTGGTTGACTGTCGAATTTCAGGTATAATTTCAAAGGATCTGGTACGTTAAGATGGACAAACCGCCCCAATTGTGGTACGGTTGAAGTTAAAAAATGAAACATTAAATATGATATGAATATTCCGATTAGCATGAACTATGTCATTTTGTTGGACTCTCTTTGAAATATTGGGCGCATGAGTGACATTATTTTTTAACAATAAATCTTCAAAGTGGTACGTTTGTATAAAATTGACAGATTTGGGTTGGAAAAGCCGCGTTTGCCTCTCTGTGAACATATGAAGATAAACTATAACCACAAATATATTTACACGTAATGAAGCACTTCTGAATCCATAGCTCTCCAGAAAATCTCGTTTTGGTTATCATTTATCTTCATATAAAAATTTTAAAGTTTATGAAATGTTGTTTTTGTGACGTGGTTCTCATTTTGAAATACGAGAATTGAAGCAACGTTACAAGTGAGAGTACGGTATAACCGAATGGATAGAGTCGAGGGGATTGGATCTGCTGTTTCGATTCATTGCTGGTTCGAATCCCAAATTATCCTTTCTAATTTTTTCAATAATTTAATGCATTTTTCGATTTCGTATCATGATTACAATATATTTGTGAATATTTGTTTGAGGAAGGAATGATCGGATTTTTTAGTTCTGTTTTTTTGCGTCAAGATATAATATTAGGCGAATATTAGGAATTAATGCAAGATAAGACAGGTGCATAGTAGTTTATAAATATTGGACACCGCGGAAATCGGCAGACGCTCAATTCACTGATTGGCGAATAAAATCTATTTTATTTTCAGTACCGTATTTGATTTGTCATTTATGTAGATAACGTAATTAATGTAACAGAGAAGGCAGGCGAATATCACATAATATCAATTTAAGTCGGCAGAAAATGGATGTAAATCCACGAGTAAAAATTGCTTGGCCTTACACACCGTGGTCCCGGCAGTAACTCGGGATCTGTCCATAGGAGTCACGTGGTCCGTTGTGAATGGACTGCTGGCTGGGGCGGTTTGTCCATCCTAACGTACAAGGTCCTTTATCACATTAATATTGATTGCTGTTGTACCACAATAAGAGTTAGATTGCTATAATGGCTATGTTTACGCAAACATCTATTTTCCTAAATGTATTTCAACCATTAACAGATTGATTTCCTCTCCATTTACAGGATACAACTGAATGCAGGGCTTATTTCCCCACCCCTACATTCTCATTGTTTGATTTCTTATCCTGAATTTCATATATATTCCCAGTTTCAAAGCTAATGAAGTGAACTGTTAAATTTCACAGTTTCTACAGCTTCGAATTATAGTTACTGAACCTTTATTTCCACAAGTAAATATCCCCAGACCGCGACTTAAGGGTGAAGGAGGGTAAGTGTGGGCGGGTGAGATGGATAATTCAATGCAGTCACCAGCCTGTTCACTACAATCGATCCTAGTTTGCTGGAAATGGCAATCTGGTCATTGTCGTATAAATTAAACTATTTAATGATACTCCTCATCTGCAGATTGTGTTTATGGGTTGTTCTGTATTTTTTCTGTTAACAAGTTATATCTTGAGATAAAACAAAAAGAAATACAAAACAAAATATACAGTTTTTTTATGTTTTTCATGATATATGATATATATCGTATAATGTAGAACATTCAAACCCGGTTATATTTTCTTTGCATGTAATAAATTATGAGTAGACACTCGATTATAATCCGCATAGTCAGCTGAGAATGCTCAGTTTACTATCTAGAAATATAGTTCTTGCATTTCATCCATGACAATTTCAACAAAATGACAGGAACGTGTGTTTCATTGTGGCAATACAACGGCTACAGTTGTATATACCATGCTAGATACCCGTCTGGTACAATAGCATGGGAAAACAATGACTACAGAAGTAGTATATGCAAATGTATACCAGCAAAGCAGAGAGTACCCATCATTCAATACTTTCGTAGTTCTCTCCAGTCCCCAGTAAATCAATATGGTTGGCTTATGGTTATACAAATAGCATCTCCCAGTAAATCCCTATCTATATTGGTGTGTGGTTAGTGTAATATTTCCTGGTAAAACGCTATTCATTTTCGATGTATTGTAACTAAAATATTTCCTAGTAAACATGTAAAACTTATCCGGGTTGGATGTGCGGTTATATTTCCAGTAAATCCTTAGATCTGTGATTGAGGTGGTTATGGTAACATTTTCAGTAAAACCCTAATTGATTTCTTTCATATCACTTCGCGTATCGCTTCGCGACTTCGCGCATCGCTTCGCGACTTCGCGTATCGCTTCGTACTATCGCTTCGTGACTTCGCAATATCGCTTCGCGTCTTCGCATTATCGCTTCGCGTCTTCGCGTTATCGCTTCGCGTCTTCGCGTTATCGCTTCGCGACTTCGCAATATCGCTTCGCGTCTTCGCAATATCGCTTCGCGTCTTCGCAATATCGCTTCGCGACTTCGCGTATCGCTTCGCGACTTCGCATTATCGCTTCGCGACTTCGCATTATCGCTTCGCGTCTTCGTACTATCGCGACTTCGCCCCATACTTCTTGAGGGCGAAGTGCGATGGCCCCTCTCGGCCATCATAGATAACTGATACACATTGGCGTATATTATCAACACAGGGAGGATCTGTTAAACGACACTCTCCTTAGATTCTATACGTCATACCGTCAGTGAAATCTTCGCTGACAGTCTAAGATGTAGAAAATAGTAAGAAGCCCCTCTTATTAGGCCCACGCAGACTGATGATTTGTTGCAAATTATATTCTAAAAAAGAAACAGAACACTATGGGCTAGAATAATGAAAATACCGTATTGTATACCAGTGTAGTGGTAGTCCACGGAGATCAGTGTCCGGTCATCTATGTTTTTACCTCGAGCGAACTCCAATTGACCCTTTTCAGATGTCAGTGTCCGGGCTGGGTTAAATCATAGCAATCGGACATTCATATCTGGGGGACCACCGTTCCTCTTACACTGGTAATAAAATGGGGAAATAAGCATTATTCTGTTTCGAAAATATGTAATTGATAAATTAGCAGGCTGTGAGAGCCATATGCCAAGCACCATGCAAGACGAGAAACCAGATTGCGATTGCAGCACTCATCCGTATGTTTACACATGCTTTTGAAGTATCATCTTTTTTTGCCACAATCTCAATGTTTTCACTCCTCTTCGACGCCCAATTCTGAAATACAAAGCCATATTTTAATAGTCAGATGGATAATTTTACCCAGTACAATACCCCATGGAAAAAGAACTTGTAAAACAAAGCTCCAAATTAAAATGTCTTTGAGCACGAAGTACCTTATTTTTGGTTCTTGTCGATCTTCATACGTTTACACCAAATAGATTTTCTACCGCAAAACTGACAATTTTGCACAAATAATCTACTTGGAGATGCTGACGTTCGAAGACCGCAGATCAAGTGCCTGGCAACTGTAATACAGAATAGCTGAGACACGATATTCAAGTATTCAACTACAAAATGTTTAATATGCACTATTTTTTATGCATGGTATTAATGACGTATGGATGTACCGGATTCCGTCAATGCAACAAAATTTCTCAAAATATTTGAGAAGAGGGTTGAGGACATTTTTCTTGCACTGGTAGTAAAGGTTCATCAAAAATGTATTTCTGCACAATATTTAAAGACATTTTTGTCTATGAAACTTTAGACGAACTCCAAATTCAAAACATAAATTAGTTCTTACTGCTTTGAGAGTATCCGCGCCCATGAACTAATATAGAAACGAGAAGGTATAACAGATAAAAGAGCCGAGCGAAGTGCATGGTGTAATTTAAATAAAATTAAAGGTGAACCATTTTATTTATTTATTAAGACATAAGTTTTTTTTCAAAATGTACTACTTGAAGAAGCATATAAATAAATGTATGTTACTAATGAGCAGTGTACATTTACTCAGGAAGATATATTTACGAGGACGGAGACAGAATATGTTATCGACAAAGTAGTCCTATATATCAACATGTAAACCATACAAACATTATACTGGTCTGTAGCCACAAAAAGGCATGTTATGCAAACGCGAATAATTTATTTTGGCTAAAACTGTTTAACAACGTGTAAAAGATCTAAAAACTAAAACAGTTAGGACTAAGACTTCAGAAGACTAAATGATCATAACCAGTTTATTTCACATTCGAATAATCCAATTGATAATCAAAATCAGATTCATTTAATGGAATTTAATCGCACACAAACTGTACTATCTAATATGTTAAAGAACTCGAAATAAAGGTATACGCTTGTTCTACTGTAAAAGGAACTTTTCAGCGAAGACAGTCATTTCTTATAGGTTATTTAGAATCGATCCATGTTAAAATCTATCAAGCGGACTAGTTTTCCGACAGGATTATTTAATCCTCTTTCAAGCCACCTTCCCAGAATCAAAATTGAATGGGAAAATGAACAACGTTAATGCAAATCATTTCACTGGTGTGTGTTTCTGACATTGAATGTTTGCTCTTTCTCTAAGTAGAAACACTCATTCCAAGATGACGATGTTACGCAATCAGTCGTGACACAGATCAGGTTTGGTGAAGTCCTTAGACCATTGTTGTAGGCTAACTTTCGCCGTTGTGTGATTTCTGTACCACTTACCAAGATTAAAGCTCTTTCTCTCTGATTTTATCTGCGGTTATTGTATAATTATTATATATGGTGTTTCACGTCCGACAGACAGTCATGGACACATGGCGTTATCACGTATTGTGTGTTTATATCATCATTGTCAGAGACTGACTGGGGTGGAGTGTCAGAGACTGAGGGGGGGGGGGGAGAATGTAGTGGGAAGGGTTTTGTGTTCGGTTGATCCGCTATGGATTGTTGATTCAATTCAAGTGTGCTGATATCTCATTTTGGCCAGTGTCACTCACCGACTATACTTATGTTGACTTTTTTTTAATCTGATTTTGTCACATGGTTCAGACAAACAGTCAGGTCGCGGCTGTAGACCTAAAGCTAACCATAGCCCCCCAAACTGTCCACCCTTCTCTGGAATTTCGGTTGACCTAGGCGGATCGAACTCGACTGATTTATGCAGAGCAAACTATAGAAGGAAAATACAGTTTTTATTGGCATAACTCAAAATGCAGAGAGAATAATTCTGAAGACAAATGGATCACAATTTTATTCTTTTTAACCCTGGTGGGTTTATTGCAAATTTGGAGTAGGGTTATGAAATTCTGACTTCAATTTCAAGCTATTTAGTCTATGGGCTTAAACCGAATGACTATAACACAGTTTACATGTGCGTTATTTCAACAAGTGTATAATATAGCAATCGTGTCAGGGAAAGCATGGGAATATTTGAAGACAAGATTATTCACCAAAACATCTTGTCTGAACAATGTAATAGAAAACAGAAAAGTAACTTTTTTGGTCGGGGAATCCTTGAATTGAAGGCTAAATTAAAAACAACAACAAATATAGCTGAATCGTCTGTCATTTCCTTTTTCTTTTCTTTTCTTTCCGAGTCAAATGTCACTTTTCTGTCCCGCTCAGGAATTTTCTGGCGACATCCGTGGGAGGGGGTGAGAGATTCCGTGAAACCAATGAAAAAGGCATACCGTTACAAGACGAAACGGGTAAAACAGGTTTTTTCACCCTCATATCAGGTCTTCGCTGAAGAGGGGTGGGTGGGACGTGCAAAGCTTCAAGTCGCCACGCCCACAACATGATTGTGTATATATATATGGGGAAGACACCATCTAGTACAAACTACCACCAAGTCCTTCAGTAGCAGCTCGGTGTTTTCCATTTCCACAGTTCAAGTTCAGCAACATGGTGAGTTGGAAGTGCATTTAACAGAAATACTCCGATATTTATTACAAAGCATTGTAAACAAACTTTAATGTAAGGTACATGTAGCGTGTAATCAATTATTGGTATTTAGTCAAAACCGCTGCATGCTTCATTTCCTCTGAGCGGTGGAATATGTTGATCCCAGTTTTAGATTTACCAACTATTTTAAACTAGTATCTTCTAATCTTGCTAAAATTTTGAACAGTTATATATGCAAACAATCTGTTCATATAAGTTTTGTGAATATTATGCAATCTTCAAGATAAAGTTTTCCGGTATCCCGATACGTTCATAAAGTTCAAAAATAACGTTCTGTATTACTCAAAAGATATACAACTGAATTATACAAAAGATATGATTCTGATAAGGGAATTTTCATAGTTTCTTCCTTTAATTTTCAGTCGCTTCACAAAATTCCATCCGGACAGTATCTAGGTAAGTTAACCTGTTACTCAGACTTGCAGTTCGCAATACTGACTATATTATATATGCTCATTAAAACTAATTGTTCGTTTATCATTACCTACTCGCCAGGAAAGTGGAGCGGGCGAGTGGATATTATTATTATTATTTTTTTTAGACTAGTACGAAATATATGCCGCAAAACAAGCGAATTGGTAATAATACTAACAACTCTGAGCTTCTCCACGTAAACGCTTCACTGCACGAGCTTCCTACCCTACGACATGGCCTGCCAATGCATTGAAGCGTTTACGTGGAGAAGCTCAGAGTTTGTCTTATTATTTAAAATACCATGTACGAGTCCAAACAAGTATAAGATAATTTATGTTTTGTTTATATAATTTGCAAGATATACCAATTTATAACTGGTCAAAAGATAAGTTCCTCTAGTAGACCCTGATTGACTTTCCATGCTTGTCGGCACAAGGAAATTAAAATTATGTTTCAGACATTGTAGAGAAATTTTTGTAAATGTTCGTGAAGATGGGAACATTTGAAACGGGTGGTGATGATAAACGGAAAATTAGTTTTAATTAGTCTTACTGGAACTGCAATACCCGCTTAAAAATTCGAAAATGCGGCTCCAGTAATGTGCTGAAATGAAATTTTGAATGAATATAACAAATGGAAATGCCGTGATCATATCATCTTATAGGTTGGTGAATACACATGCAACGTCGTGAAAGTAGGAACCTTTCTAAGTTCACGACAAATCTCTACATGAATATTTGTGTTCAGCTCTCGTTATATTTCGACAAATAACTCTTGTTGTAAGGCTCATTAAACGTAATTGTTCGTTTATCCTCACCTACTCGCCAAAAAATTGGGACGGACGGTTTTATTTGACATTTTATTTTTAGCCTGGTATACGGTTTTACGAAATATCTGCGTCAAACACGCCAATATGGTTAGCTGGTATCATTTGCAAAATATACTAATTTAGGTCGATAGTCAATCTTGTGGACGTTGACTGAATTTCCATACCTGTCGGCACACGTAGCCTGAATAAAAATGTGTTTTGGACATTGCTGATAAAGTACCTCGAAAATGTCCGGAGCAGCGAGAAAATTTGGGGCTGATGGTGATGATAAACGAACAATTAGTTTTAATGAGCTTAATCTCAGTTAACACAGATATAATATCACAGAATATTATATCTTACACGAGGGCTAACTTAATCCTGTGCGAGCTAAAATAGCTTTAAAATAAATCTATCGTCCAATTATGGGGTTAGCTGAGTGAAACAACTTTGAAATATCGCCCCTTGTTACAACCACCTCACTGTGCCTGCAGTCAGATTTTTGGACAGAATTTCCACCCGAGCAGCACATCGCCGGAAGTGACCTTATATATAGTAAAAGCGATGTTTGTGGAAAGTTCAGATTACTTCTCAATTCTGCATTATAATTCGGTTGACCTAGTTTTAAGAAGAATGATCTTTTTTAAGATTAATTCCGCCGTTCATATGGGAAAAGCATATAAATGGTAGTTCGCTCATGTGCAAAACTATAGGAGTTATTCAGTCGGATTCAAACAACGCTGTGTGCGGGGTGGGGGATCTGTATACACTGTCAATAAAAGTGTGCAAATCCTGAACACTGAATTGCACACTAGTTTGTAACGCCTTTCAAACATGTAAAAGTGTTCAAGTACGAAAACTACAATGAAAAGAGATTTACTTAAAATATGTCAATGAAGTGTTATCAAGCTCATCAAATAGATCGTCCTCAATAAACACAACGAAATAGGCTGTCCACAATATCGCCGAGTGCTGAATATTGGAACTCTGAAAAATTAGTGTTCATTCTGAAGTGTGTACTTTTGATCACTTTTACGCATAATAGAACACTTTTACATGTTCATGCGGACGCTAGTGTTAAAAAAGTGTTACAGAATATGTGTTCATTTGTGAACATTGGTGTTCAAACATGATGATCATTTCTGAACACGCGTGTTCATACCTGTTCTCTAGTGTTCGGATATGAACGTTAAGTGTTCAGTTTTTAACACGATATGGTGTCCTGATTTGGACATCAGTATGAACGTTAGTGTTCAGTGCCGTCAAACCCCATAATTCGATTGTTGAGATACTTAGCGTTGTGGAATTCTTGGTACCTTTTTATTTTCATTATTGTTCAAAATGGACCAGTTGATTAATTCCACATCATTATTTCAACTTATTCCAGCAACCGCTAAAATTAGTCAGGGATGAACGCTTTTACGCGTTCAATAAGTGTTACAAATTTTTTCTGACAGTGTACGTCATAGCCACGTCGTAAAGATCTTCTTCTACTGGGAGTAGGGACATAGGTGGAGTGAGCCTGTGAAACGGAGCATGCGCTGTGGGGAGGTTACCCTTGTTATTACACACAGGAGCCAGTGGATCAATATAATACATAATACAGAGAAACCGTGTTCAAATAGGGCATCATGCCCCGAGATGGATCGTGATAAACGTTCTTCGCCAGAGAACTCGAAGGGTTTGTTGCCGCCGAATAGTCTGGCTTTGTCAGGCGACAGAATATACCAAAAGACCGTCTCGAGCAAAGTTGTACAAACCAAATATTGGTGAACAAATTTTTTGCCACAATATTGGTATATTTAGTTGCAATTTATTCGGCAAACTTCCTTTATAATACTGCATGTCATCAATTATTTTCAGGTTTCGTAGGCTATTTCAACAGTGTTTCTGTGAACGGTATGATTGGCCCAAACGAACTGCGCGCCATCTTGGAGAGAGCGGGCAGAGATCCGACAGATGCCGAAGTGAGGCAGATTATTACCAGTGTCAGCGTCGATGGTGAGTAATGAACCAGTTCATTTGATATCTTTTGTTAAGAAAGATGTGAAGTTGCTGTCTGCTCTCACTCTCTGAGATACATGCCTCTGTAAAGTGCAGGGCAACAAAATCTGCCATTCAGGTTAGCAATTATTGGTAGTCCACATTAAATCAACCAATCAGCGAGGATTCTAATTCCATTTAAACCCCATTCATCCTAACCTGTACCGCTAATACGTCGGTAAATATTGTTAGCTGGATTTGAATGGAATATTTTCAACTGAAACAACTAATCATATCATTTGAGTTTAACGAGCCAGATTTTCGCCAGAAAATAGACTGCTTTGCACTGAACGGAATGGACAGATTGTCTGTTGTTATTGTTTTAATGTACTCTTAATGTGTGCGTTTTGCATTCATGATTGTGTAATACGAGAAAAAAACACAGAACTATTGAGTTCGAAACTATTCATAACATCGTGTGCACTTTTTGACTGTAGACAATGTTTAGTGGACTGACCCATGCTCCATTTGATAACTCAGAAAACATATATAGGGAATTTGCTTTTTAAGCATATTCATGAAAAACTCCTATTAATAATGGTTATCTTTATCTTATATTCTAACTATTTGAAGCTAATCACAATGTCTATCAAAATTAAATTTATCAAATTTATCAGAATGATTCCATATAGAACCGAATATAGAATCAGATTGGTTCCGTATTTCATGTAAACCCAAATCGATTTCAGAGTCTCTGTACCGAAATCTTTTCATATATATATATATATATATATATATATCTGCACCTAAAGTTCGTTATTTTGCATACCCGTTTACCAGGTCGTGGGATAACTTTCCAGGCGTTTATCGACTACGTTGCCAGCTTCCAGCAGCTACGTAACATGGACTCAGAATACAGAGAGGCGTTCAGGATATACGACAAGAGCGGCGAAGGACGTCTGAGTCAGGATGACGTCACGGACGTCATGAGACGTCTCTGCGTCAAGGTAGACGTTCAGAAACTGTTCAGCGTGGCCGACAAAGACGGAAATGGATACATCGATTACGGCGGTAAGTCCACGTCGGGCTTTTATTGATAGTAACACTACATTTTGAGCCAAAACCTACTGGATCCTTTTTACGCATCTTATATTGTCATGTCGTTTCCCAATCCTTCTGGGAAAGGGGAGCGGGAGACGAGGGCAATAGCTCCGAATGTGTTGCTCTTATACAAGACTTATTCTCCTTATGAAAGTTATTCTAATAAACAACTCGAGTGCATGTGTCTTGGTGTCTTGCATAGGTGCCAAAGAAAATAATACTTCACGTCCGTCACTTATAGGGGAGATGTGGAATTTGATCCGTAACAATATTAGCAACAATTGTGTGATAATTTTCCTTCTTCTTTTAGAATTTGTTGAGTTGATGAACACCCAGTTCTAGACGATTACCATGATGGCCGGACCTCACAATAATTCAACGGACAGCGGACACGGAATAGTTCAACGGACAGCGGACATGGATAACTAATCACGCTATATGCAGCGGAAGAATCTCGCTTTAAATCTTCTTTTTCATTTTACAACAGGAGCAGCAAACGTGTACATTTGTAAAAAGATCATTCTATATTCTGTTATAAATATATATATATCATTCAATCATTTTCTTGACTTATTTTTCTCTAAATATTTTCTTCTGCCCATTTACGATGCAACCATTTGGTTAAATTTTGGAAGGGGGATATGTGATCGCAATCCTGTTGTGGTATAGCGCATACCTTAACAGACTGGGCGATCCCTACTGGGCGATTCACAAACTTATGATTAAGACAGCCGAACACGCTAACCACATTTGTACACCTAGAAGAACTATGAGTCATTGGCCTGTGTTTGATAGTTGGGGCTTGCACTTCGTTAAAACTTATCTGCCGTTCATAACACTCTTCTGTGTCGGAGGGAGATTCATGATGCAGTAAAGCCATTGTACAGGAAAGTTCTACTGCAAAAGTGCAGTTTCTCAGTTCAGTTTCTTAGCTCATTTTTGTATTATTTCATACCTAAGCGATCATGTCTGTTGTGGAGCTACTTTCGGTAGCTACTTCCAGTAAAAAAATAAGAATAAACATCAGATGTATTCGCCAGTCAGTCAGATGAAAACTGTCATCATCAGCGTTCATACTGCTTCGAAATTTCGAATAAAGTATAGAATATTTTAATATTCTAATAGTTATGTCCAGAGTATAAAATTCACAGAATTTCTAAAAGTCTGTACTTTGCCGGATAAAAACGGAACGGTATACGGCAAAGTATGGAATATCGTTCTGCACAACTGAAAGCCATCTTAGGATAAGTCATGAACACCGACAGTGCTCAAAACGGCAGACACCCAGATCCCTTTGAAGGGGTGTGGTGTGTGCTGGGGGAGGAGTCATCAAGAAATAAAATCTATGCTACTCTGTAAATACTACTGTGTACGATTGTGCACATTCAAATTAAATTGTGTAACAATGGTACAGTATTTAATGCGGATATGCATTCTTGTAACAGTACTGATTATCGCTGATACACAGTATGTGTTTTTTAGTTTTAGAGAGTACACACTTCTAGCTTTAAAGCAGTTAAGGGGCTTCATTACCTTTCGATTACTGGAAATCACCAGATACCACAAAATCGAAATTTGTAGATCAATGTGCATGCATATAAAATGAAGATGAATAATAAACTTAGTATATATCCATCAAAATTGTCGACAACAGCTAAAATTGCACCTATCTGACGGGAAAACCCCCCTTGCATTAGCATACAATTTCATCCCTCGGCAGGTGCATTTGCTTTTTTGTTTTTTTTTTTAAGAAAACAAAATTTAATCGCAGAATAGCTAAAACTTATATGAACGAATAAGCAACATACTGGTAGGAAGCCCCTCAAATGCATTATGATTTTGAGGCTGTGGCGTGGCGTCACATCCGGGCCAAAGGTCACTTCCGGTCATGTGACTTCCGGGTCAAACGTAACTTCCGGGTCAAAGGTTTTAACCATATATGTAACGAGAGAAGGGAAATTTCCATGAACAGCAATACATGCAGCAAGAGGAGAGGAATTTCCCTGGCCCTGGTGGGAGTCGAACCCGCACTGCGTGCATTTAAAGCTGGTACGTTATCCATTCGGCTACGAGTCAGTACATAACAGCAAAGGTTGAAAATACCCTGATATACCTCAGGTGCTAGAGGGCGAGTATGTATACTTCTATGGGTGCACTCCAGGGATTCTTCCATACGGCATGGAATAGACTACATGGGTCCGTTTTCTTGCCACCAATTGTCGTAAAATCTTCAACCCAAATCACTTATATGTATATATTTTCTGAAAGAACATGATTACACTATTATTTTAAGACATAGCTCTGCTATGTTATGGAAAAATAAATCTCGAACATTCCTCTCCAAGCTTGCTTCATTTTTCCTAGAAAACCCCTTAAAATGTCGAAAAATGGTCAAATTTGGCTCAATTTTCAGACAAATCTGTAAGAGCGATCTCAATTAAACTTCTTATTCACGTTCCCTGGTCCGGTCTCAACTTAAAAAAAAGAAGAAAAAAAGTGGGGTCAACCTGCCAGTTTTTAGCCAGATTTTCTTCCCGTAAATGAGTCCTGATTTTTAGGCACACCCAAGGGGCATAACTGCGGCAGGACAAAATTTACTCCATGATCCCGATCAGCATGTAGACGAAGCGAGTCATCGATCTGTATGTGCTCGTTTGCAGCGTTGATAATGCTGAATATGATGGTATTATAGATATAAGCTATTAAAGGTCAACCCAAACGGATTTTTTTTTGGTCTAAAAATCCTTAAAAATCATAGTTCATACTTCACTTTGTATGAAAAAAATATTGAAAAAATTCTAATCTGATCAGAAACACACGTAATATGGGAGCAAAGTGGGCTTTTTCACACTTTCACAGCTGGGTTGATGACGTCACGCAGGGAAGTTGCCTGAGAAAAAACAGCGGATAACATGGAAAGCGAGTGCAGTCAGAGCTCCGGTTCAGATGTCGATTCGAGCGATATCAGCTGCTTAGATGGAAATATTTTTCGCCAAGAAGATGAAATAGACATAGAGGAGGATGATGACGGGCAAATTAACAGTTGTTTGCAGACCAACGGCGGAATTCAGCCCTATCAATTTGAGCCGTACGGCTCCGATTCTGACAGTGACAACCACTCTGACAACGTGGAACTCGACGACAGGATTCGGAGAGGTCGTTTGTTGAATACTGATTGGTATGCAACTTGACTGGAAACCTTATTATCGTCATCTATAAGAGCAAATGTCCATATATTTCAAACTGTATTGAATGTAGAACGATTCTGTGATGTGAAGAACGAGCACATCTGTGTTGTTATTGTTGTTACTGACCGAGGCAGCCTTTTCGAGGGGATAAACTCCGGGATTCGGCAGTATGGACAGTAAACTGTTGATAACTCTACTGATATACGTCCGATTTGAATTTTGTTTGTTTTCCCATAATCCCCATGAAATACCAATTTCAGAATTATATAGTTTGATAAAAAATACTTTGGACATTCATGGCGAAAAGTAAGCCATGGTGCGTGGATCGGCATTCACATTTGCTCAATTTTCGACAAATTACCTCAATTAAATTGAAATCGAATGATATTCCCACAATCTCAAATGTCAAGGGATTATGAAAGTATTATTATCACTTCTGTATTTACAGCCATTCACTCCAATTGGTGTTTTTTATTTATTTACTTATCAAGCGTATATATATTTATGAAAGATCATTTTAGTATTATTAAATAGTATATATGAAATAGAGACTCATCCAGTCTAACCTGTAGGTGCTCAAGCAACAAATGCCACGCGAGAGCGAGCAGGGCATGTACAGCCGTCTCCCTGCCCAAGGCCACGCTTGCAGGCTAGGTTCGTTCAGCCGATGTCCGTGATAGATTCTCCTTGTCCGATTTCTTTGCCGTCACATTCTGATTGTTCTTAGGTTTGATAGTTGGAATAGCTGTTCTCTTTAGTTTTGGTTTGTACCCGAATTCAACTGCTACGCTGTAGATGTCATCGAATGATGTCTAATTTCTGTCAAAATGTGCCGAGCAAATTATACGAGTACTGGCTCAGGCCCTCTTTCCACACTCTCGTGTTGCGTACAAATTTCGTCCAATTTGCAGCGATTTTCTCGTCTTTAGGCCACAAATGAATACCAACACCGTCATCTGTAGTAAAACAGCAACCTCCCACTACACAACGTCGCGGCATATTTAACAAATGATGTCCCGATACTCCAAAAATCTCCAGAAATAAGCAGCTACTTACGACTGTGGTATACGGCTTTAACATAGAGAATACAAGACGGCTTCCCTCCGTGACGTCACAGCTGGAATTGACAGGAGAGCGATTTTCACCTTTCAAACGGCAATATCTCGCCAACCACCAGACTGCACAAAATTATGAAAAAAATATCATTATTTTCAGAATCGAAAGGACTATTTTTTTATATTTTTGACCTCAGAGCGTTTGGGTTGACCTTTAAGAAGACAAGAAGAATTATGATGTAGCAGAACATCGGCAGTCTATTGTATTATGAAATTAGACCGGGGCCATTACTACGAAAATGTGGAGGGCCACCTTAAGGGAGAGTGTGTTTTTCGCGAAATTAATTATTCACATTTATCGTAATCTGGGAGTGTTTGCGAGTATGGCGGTATACAAAACTTGCCAGTTGTACATATTATTGTGGGAAATCCGACCGATAACTTTTTCCCTACCCCATCTTTGTTTTGATCACTTTTGCCAACTCTAGCAGGATTTTCGAGAACAAAACTCAAAATTAACCCATTTTCTCTTAATAACGGACATCCACTCGGCAATATGAAGGCCGTGGTTGCTTTTCCGCTTTCCAATGATACCAGGAACGCAAATAAGAGATGAGCCAAGTCAAATTGTTGGTAAATTTGCATTAAATTTTCTCTTAGAAACATGGGAAATGCTTCAGAAACTTGATAAATAATTCATAAAACCTCAATAATATACATCCATTCCATCTCTATTGGACTGTAAATGAGTTCTCTTGTAAAGAAAATAGTTCTGGAAAATTTATATCATTCTGATAGGACCTGGTTCTGCCATAATATCTACCGAAATCTTATTCAAGGGGCAGATAACTCCTGTATGGAATACAGTATGCAATAACTTCAATCATATTATTCAAAATTATACCAGTCAAAATTGCAGAACTCTCCTAGTCGCGTAGAAGATTTTCAAACAGCCTTCCCAAATTCAGTACCAACGCTTCTCGAAGAAGATCGTGACAACTTAGAATCTCCTATCACCGAACTTGAATTTCAAGAACCTTTATTTGGTATGCAGCTAAACAAATCGCCAGGTTGTGACGGGTTAAGTGTGGAGTTTTTCAGAAAATTTTGGAATAAATAAAGATAATGTTCATTTCGTCCGCTAAGGAATCATTACAATCGGAAACACTTAGTGTATCCCAGAGAAGAGGGATAATCTCCCTCATTGAAAAACCCGGGAGAGATTTGAAATATTTAAAAAAACTGGCGGCCGATATCGCTTTTGAACGTGGATTACAAAATCATTTCTAAAGTATTAGCTAACAGAACTAAACCCCTATTGAATAACCTTATTCACCATTCTCAAACCGGTTTCGTTAAAGGTCGCTTTATAGGAGAAAATATTCGTTTTTTACTGGATATTTTAGAACAAGATCATTTCTCGAATAATTGGTTACTATCCCTAGACATCGAAAAAGCGTTTGACGCATTTGAATGGTCATATATGTCTTACGTATTAGAAAAATTCAATTTTGGTCCAGTTTTTCGGAAATATGTATACAATGGAGCAAAAAAGCTGTGTTATTAATAAGAACAAATCGTGCAAGTGGTTCGATCTGCATCGAGGAACGAGACAAGGGTGTCCATTTTCACCATACATATTTATCTTGTGTATAGAAGTGATTAACAACGAAATTCGTAAAGACAAATCTATATGTTGACAAAGAAGAATTCAAGGGAGTTTTTATGCAGATGATTCAAATTTAACATTAAAAGGCATCTCCTCGATTTCAGTCATTAGTTAATCACTTCATTATGCATGCAAAGTTTTTCATCTACAGATGTCATGTAACAGAGAAGGGTCCGTATTTCAAAGTCTTAATTGATGAATTAAAGTGGAATGTACACATATTAAAGAAAGTATATGCAACCAATAAGATAGCAGGGCTGTATTCAATGATATTTACTTAAAGTGCCTCACACGATTTTGTAAATTGATAAATCTGAATACTTCTAGTGAGTAGCTTGTCCTTGAAGGGGGGGGGGGGGGTTATATATGCATAATATATTTCGTTTAGTATTCCGCAGATATATTGAAATAAGAAATATATTGGTGTTAGACGTTACATTTGATCTTTATATATAATTTTCTACCCTAACACCCAGGCTACGTGGGCATTGTAAGGGTACATTGTAAAACCGTAGCCAGAAGAATTAATGAATAAATGCCCAGTGGCTTGTTCCAGGGCTTAAACGAAAAACAAAACAAAAAAACCTTCAATAGTATACTAATGGACACACTTTGGATTATTCTAATCGATCTCCTGATCTTCATTCCACCTGACTCCGAAAATAGCGCTTTAGATGTAACTAGGCAGTCAAAATTAAACAATCTGGCGTAATGACACATCTCCGCTCCGTAATGAAGTCTACATTGAGATAATGCATAGACTCCACTATTATGCCTTAAAGGATGCACTCCAGGGATTAGACTAACTTCCATACGGCATGGAATAGACTATGGGATGGGTCCGTTTTCCGGTCACCAATTGTCGTAAAATCTTCAACCCAAATCACTTATATGTATATATTTTCTGAAAGAACATGATTAAACTATTATTTTAAGACATAGCACTGCTATGTTATAGAAAAATAAATCTGGAACATTCCCCTCCAAGCTTGCTTCATTTTTCCTAGAAAACCCCTTAAAATATCGAAAACTGGTCAAATTTGGCTCTACGTCCAGAAAAATCTGTAAGAGCGATTTCAATTAAACTTCTTACTCACGATCCCTGGTCCGGTCTTAACTTAAAAAGGCAATAAAGTGGGGGTCAACCTGCCAGCTTTTTGTCAGATTTTCTTCCCGTGAATGAGTCCTGATTTTTAGGCTCACCCAAGAGCATACCTGAGGCAGGACAAAATTTACTCCATGATCCCGATCAGCGTGTAGACGAAGCCAGCCATCGATATGTATGTGCTCGTTTGCAGCGTTGATAATGCTGAATATGATGGTATTATCGATATAAGCTATTAAGAAGACAAGAAGATTATGATGTAGCAGAACACGGGCAGTCTATTGTATTATGAAATTAGACCAGGGCCATTACTACGAAAGTGTGGAGAGCCACCTATGGTATAATCGAAATGGGAAACGCATTCATTGACATTTGCGGTATGGAGTGCGGCACCTTATTTTTTCTGCCTCACGTTTGGAGGTGTCTCGTGGCCATGGGTTGATTTCCCATGAAAAGTTCTGACTGCGCATGCGTGTTGCATAGGCAGATCTGGGAGAACGTTTCGGCGTCGAGGTGGACCATCGGCGGTTCGAATGGATCGTGTGAGATGTCATATTCAAGTTTAGTGGAACTGTCGTCCATCTGCGCAGGGGCAGACAGAGAATAGTGGAAAGGAGCATTTGAATTGACGTTTGGGGGTAGAGATGGATCAATATTGGTCAGAATGGGTCGAATAGGATACCATATTGTAATGACTGCGAGTCATATTTCCTAGCTTCCTGGTGAATGTGTTGCAGTGTTGGAAATTGGACCCTACATGATGGAATATCTTCGGTACAACCCTACTCGTTTTTGGAATCTTACCGACATAATTGTGACACTATTAGAAAACTACAGACTTACCTTGATTTTATATCATCGAATCCAGTAATACGTGAACTGTAGACCTGTTGGAGTTATCATTAATCATAGTAAATTGGAGCGTTTTCAACAAGTATGCTCTTGTCTCTCATAGTATCCGCCATCGCTACTTGCAGCCTGGCATGTTTTTGCGTGATTAGGTTTTTCTAGGCGATGTATATAATGTTGTTGTTTTAGAAGGGGATTATTGTATTCACCCTCTTCATTGCAGGATAACAGTACTTTACATTGTGTTTGATCGACATTATTTGTGCTGTTTGACCCGTAATTCTGACAATTATGTGTGGACTTCTTGCGCGGACTACAATATCTGATACCGTGTTCCTACGGCTAATTTCGTCTGCTTGAGAGATCTACCAGTTAGTGAATTTAATTCTGTAACAAATTTATTCCTGAACAGTAAATGTTTCCCTTTGAAAACAACGTTCTTTGGTTATTCTAGTGTCCGGGAAAATTATGATTCCAGACCATTGGCTAATAGTTGATGATATTTTAATGACCAAAACGATCACTTCGGCCAGCCGGACCTGATCGCCATTATGAAACATGGGAGTTTCGCCGACCAACTAGAATAGAAGCTTGTGATCCACCTTAAATCATCGTCTTTCACCCAAAACATTAATATTATTAATCTTGAGTAAAAATTATTACGGAGCACAAATAGAGCACAAGCTGGTTCAGTAATTAATATTTAGTATTTTGTTAATGTACCACGACCATCAGTTTGCCATGTTCGCCATGTTGTAAATCTAGGTCAGTCTTCAAGCCGAGTAAAAGTTGTTGTGCTTTTTGTTATTTTAAATGAAACATTTATACCTGTTGGTGTTGACCGATTCAGTAGATCAAAATATTAAGAAGCACAACTTGAGCACAAGACGGAAATGTATACTCATGTGAATTTTGGGGATTTTTATGATTGGAAGTAGTGCCAAATTTCTGTGGTTGGGTCACGTGACAACCCGGACAAAAGTCTATAAATTGGGGCGAGGAACGAGCAATGGCAATCGACTGCTCGTCACCGGTGGGTGCACATCAATAGATACATAGCAGTGGTGACCTGATAGGGTATAATAAAGTACCCCTATTGTGTAGTGCCATATGGGCGTGCAATGCAATACAGTATATTTGGATATGGTGTAGGGCATATAATACATGCTGAAGCTACTGGGTCTGGGTTAGTAGTATATAAGGAACAGATCACTACCAAAGTGGGGCTCACTCCATGTATGAAGCCTTTTAATTTACCCAGTTGTGTCTGTATGCTGTCAAGTGGATTTACATGTAAAGCTACCCGATCTGGATTAGTAGTATATAAAGAGTAAATCACTGGAGCTAACCCCATGTATGAGAATATGGTAAAGATATGTAGTTGTGCTGATTCCTGAAGAATAAATTTACATGTTTGAGCTGAGTTATGTATTTGTGTCCTTCTATCCTATAACTGCTACTGGAACAGTCACTGTGTTGTTTTCTTTGTGCCCTGGATTAGTACCGGAATGCCATATCACACACTGTCTGCGAAAATCCAACCCTGCATGGGCTATGATCTTGTAATATTATAGGCCATACAGCAATAAACAATTTTCATAATAAATACTACTCCAAACTCGGCCTGTGGTCAGCATTTATTTCAATATTGAACTGTTCGTGGGGGAGAGTCCGACTAGATGGGTCTGTAGTGGAAGTAGGCTATGGCACGCACGCGCAGTGGAAGGAGACATTTGAGTGAACGTTTTGGGGTCGAGATGGGCTATCTTTGGTTCGGTTGGATCGTATGAGGTATTAGCTTGAAGCGCTCGTCGGGTAGAGTCTAACTGGTCTGGTGTGTAGTGGAAATGCCGTCAATCTGTGCATGCGCAGTGGAAAAAGGAGGTTTCAGCGTCGAGATGGACCCTCCGTGGTCCAAATGGGTCGTGTCGGGCATCATTGTGGGGTCATCACCGGAAGTGGCGTCATCGCACGCATATACCCTCACCTGACGATGCCGCCGGTACCCTGGTGCACCCGATAGCTTACAAGCTATAGGATACACGCGGCACCACCAGGTGAAGGCACATGCGTACGATGACGCCACTTCTGTTGATGACGTCACTTCCGGTGATAACGTCAATTTCATCAAGGGTTAGGGGTCAATGGGGAAAACATGTGCGTGTGATTGGACGGTTGACAATGCGTTAAGGCGTTATGATAGGGCATTAAGGCGTTAAGTTGGGTCATTAATGCGATAAGATAAGGCGTCAATATAGGGCGTTAATGCGTTGGGACGGGCGTTAAGGCGTTAAAGAGGTAGTAGCGTCATTTGAGAAATATTCAGCAAATAACATATTTCGATATAAGTTATTTAGTAGTTGAGATTGATGATCGTTTTTATGAGACCTCACAGGCATTTAAATCACACTTATGGCATTCTCTGAAAAACGTGACAGCATCTGCACTTGGGTCCAGTGGGTAGATACTTCATGTAGGGTGCTATTGTCTGCGCCTTTGTGCAGCTGAAAAGGCTCACGTCTAGACACATTGTTGTCCCCTGACTTGGCTATTGTATGCATTGTCTCGTGATTCCTACATGGAGTTAGACTAGTACCCATCCACTGCGCATGACCCACTATCGCTAAGCTTGTGGACCAGTATCTAATAATGAAAAGACGTAATGGCGGCCAAATTTGAGCCCATACCTTCAACATGGAGTGTTTATGAAATGGCTCGATGCGTAGAGGAAGTGCTACAGATCAATGTGAAAACTACCGCTCAAGATATGCGTCTGTTTCATCTTGCTTTAGGACTTGATAACTGATGATGTTAAATAATGATATTCTGTAAAAGGTTGTTTCTTTTATCGACCTTCAGTTCGGCCTTGTCAAGAACAGGCTCTATCAGCTTGACGAGAGTATCTGTGGGTCTGCGTCAGTCCGCAACGTCACAGCATAATTTTACACAACGTCACAATACGACGGTATAATGAATTGTTAATCCGATTGTTGCATAACGTCACAAATACACGTCAACAGGTCATGACATCGCCGCTACAGTGAAGGTCGGCATTATTAGAAGCCTGTCGTCAATCGGCCCAACGTTATAGACGACGGCGGC
>JAVTVY010047696.1:0-24115 GCA_036873755.1 Hanleya hanleyi | reverse complement strand
CTTGTAGTGATTAGTGATGAAATGACTGGCCTTGAGTAGATAATGGTTTTGTTTTCGTCAACTTTTGTACAACACCGGAACAAAGCCTACCTATATCAATTTAACATTTCCATCAGTTACACAACAGAAACATAGCATTCTGACTAGGACTCACACAGATTATTATATTGCTTGTATAGTGGCAGGCAAGATTACCAAGTAATACGATCATATTGTTCGGGTAATGGCAGTTATTCTGTTGATAAATTGCATAAATATGTTGGTATACATAACATAGTCTTTTTACAGGCACATGCGATATGTCACGACCACAGTATGTCAGTTCGAAATGATAATTCGACCTAAAGCGATACCAGAGAAACAGCTTCAGTGAACACTTTCAGAAGAGAAAAAATTTGACAAATTCATTGTATATGCAGATTTAGAATTTTCCTACTGTTTTTGCTTTCTCATTCGTTTTAATATCACCATTTCAGATAATTGTGAAACCTCACCGATCCTGCATACCAACAAAGAGTGGATTCACTTAAATAAAACTACACTGAATGTTGTTTCCGCCATTCGATATTCCTGTATAGCAGCGCGGTACTCCAATACTCATCATCCCGAATCTGACAAAGTCGAACCATGACAGAGAACGAATTCACCAGGACGAAGCATAGAAGCTCGACTCTGAATGTTTTGAGTTGACGGAAATAGAGAACTGATGATGACAAATATGAGAATAAATGAATGCAAATTGAAGAATTACTTTCTTTTATAATATTCCAAAAATAATTTGTCCCCTGTGGTGAGATCTAATATTTGTTTTCCACGTAACACGTTATGGAATATTATAAAGGGAGGCAGGTCTTCTCTTTCATTCATTTGTTATAATTTTAATCATCCTCAGTTCTCTATTTCCATCAACTCAAACATTCAAATTCAAGATCCCGTGGGACGAAGATCATAATATGCTGTTCGAACAGCTTCGTGACCTCATGCCCATACACTGCGAAAAAGATTGTGTCGAAACCATTTTAGCACCAGAATTGAGTTGAAAATAACACAAATGGGTGTTAGAATAAACAAAACTTTGTGGTGATATATGAAGTTTAACACAAAACTATTTGAGCGAATCAAACGTCAGCCAATGTGATGTATATTTCGTCTCCTTTGTTTGAAGTTACATGTTCGTCTCCGTATATTTGTTTTGACTTTGGAGATCCCCGATGTAGTATCCTCTCGTAACTTCGAAGAGTTTGTCCTCCATCCTTTTATCCGCATGAACTAGGCCTTCCTCAAAATATACTGAGATACCACGAAGGTGGTGTACCACACACGAACGCCGTCCGTTCAGTGGCTCTCGTTTTAAAAGGACGTTTCGAGAAATAGCTGTAATGCTCACATCTACATGCAGGGCTGGCAATCTTAATAAATTAATATTCTATCAATGCTTTCCAATCTCTTATGCCGCTATATAGAACCTTACTTATTTCAGTTGAACTTGCTCCGAGAGCCTTTGAATTAACAGCCTTATAGCATCACGGCCGTATTTGGACTAATCCTCTTACCCAAAGACCACATATCTATCTCGGATTATGTCGACACAATGACTGGACAGCGGCAAAATCAAAATGTATCCCGAATGAGTTCTTCTGATTCGGCTGAGCCAATCAAAATTACTCCACCATTAATGTCTGCTTCAAAGCACTATGAATAATTCTCAGGACTGTGGTTGTCGCTCGAGTTACTGCAAGCCGGTTAGATCACACAAGCCAAATATCCAAATGGTGGAGCAAATGGGATTTAATGTTAATTAGATTGGCAGAGCTGGTTACCTGCATTATGGGGAGTGTGCATGCTGTACTTTCCACAAGCGAATTCGGGTTTGTTCATAAAGTGTTTCAAACCACGAGTTTGCTTGAGGAAAGAACATCACAAAGACGAGATCAAAAGTAAAACTTTTGCATTTGTATCTAAGTTGTGTCCATGTTCTATTTACAACAGTCATAGCTATCCGGATGCAAAGAAATCGAGAAGAACGAATATACAAATAAAAATGGTATGATTTGCGATTTTCATCTTATATCCTAGCTGCGACCAAAGATGAAAGCAGAATCTAATATCGGTATACCAGTCAGAAGAATGTTATCGGTTTTACGAAAGCTTACCATGCCAAATCATCATGAATATACAAATATAACCATTTGTGTCCATTTTAATTAGTCGTCTACTTTGGAGCCCGTCAAAAATCAATTGTTATCTGCAGAAATTTACTTTCTGTGCAGTGAGTAAAAAATTGACCTTCACAGACTGACCATCATTACTCCGTGATATTGATAATATATTACGCTTGAAATAAATTTGAAATTTTCTGCATATGAACTATGTACTATAGTTTGATGCACAGGGGTTCATTACATAGAAAGACGTCATATTGTATTCGTGTTCCAGTTTGATTCCAAAGATTGATACCCTATAAAGTAATAACAGGTGGCTCCTGGGTGTGTCGTTTATATCCCTTGTGCAGTGAAATTGCGGAATGATAAACCGCACACATGTCTATGACCGTACACCACATCTTTGACCTTTGTGTCCGTGAAAACGAACACAGTAGGGTATCTCCCTATGTAATTAAGCCCTGGTACATGAAACTACAGCAGTGGAGTTTTATTTATGGAGACAATTACAAAGTTATTTCAGGCGTGAAACATCACCAATATCAGAGAGTAATGGTAGTCATTTTGTAGAGTTCGGTTTGATACGCTGCAAAAAAAAACCGGGTAACTTTTGCAGAGTTAGCTACGGTATTGATTTTCGAGACGCTCCAAAGTAGACGACTAATTAAAATGGACAAACTTTAACACACAGTTTTACTCATTATTTGGCAATCTAAACTATACACAGTTAAATAATAAATTTTACATAAAATCCAACTGACGAAACGCGAAGTAAACAAGAGCTGTACAAGTAATGAGTAACTGACCACAGCGTGCTGAAATTATATGTGTCATATTGACCTACAATAAAACAATCATTTCCTAGCAGAAGTAGCAATAGTATGGAAAGGTGACATGGAAAAATCATCTAAGTTTCGAACTAACTATATAGGTTTATTGTAATGATTATGCACATGTATAATGAGAAAACGACACTAATGTATAAAACGTTAAGGAAAACTCCAACGATCAAGTTCAATATCAAGAGAAGAAATAGTCCGGTGGCTTAAGGCCAGATTTTCACTTTATCGTGACAGAGTGGAATAAAGCACCAAACTTGGCACACGTGTCGCCAGAGGCACGGAGAACAATATCAGAAGGGGTGCCCCCGATTTCGAGGTCCAGGAGGCAATATGTGACCCATTAGGGGCCCGGGGTCATTTTGTGCCTATAAATGGCAATATTTATCCAAACGATTTTCAAAACATCATATATTCGCCATTTGTCGGGATAAGAGTCTGAAAATTTCCACACTAATAGTGTTGGCAAACGTCTAGCGAGAAATGCAAAGTAATCCAAGATGGCCACCATAATGACATTACAGCTACGTCAGAACCGAATATGGTCAATTTTGACGAATTTTCGATTCGAAATTTTGGATTATTTTTTTCTTCTTATTTTTCTTTTCTTGGTGTTAAGTATACAGTAAATATTAGAAAATAATCATATATAACTGACTCAGATGGCACGGCAGCCCCTGACTGACCTTTGCCAAACTGGGTCATGTTGGATCCTTACTTATGCATAGCTACCAAGTGTCATACTAATATAGCGCTAGACTTCCATCTACACATTTTTTAATACGTTATTCGGGATCCCTGCTGCTGAGGGTGAAGTGGCGGCGCCAATGCGAAAGCTATGGCCGCTCTTGCATATCGCCCCAATCTATTAAAGAGGGTCAATGCCGATTAAAGAGATTCCGTTTTTTACATGAGCTGAGAAATAGGCAGCTGAAATGGGCGCATCCTCTGGAAATTGGAACCGGCCCGGCCTCGAATGTGGAATATGTAACCGAAAATAAGCATGTATTGCTTGAACTGGACAATATCTAATATTATCAGTATAAACAAATGAATTGGTTTATGGGATATGTTGTGTTTGAAGTTGCGGATACTAATGTGCATGCTTTGTAATGGGCCAGATTGATTGGTGAAAGAGACATTGTTGTATTAAAGAACATTGATATTGCTGTCTTGTTCTGAACGATCTGTCAATTCACTAACGCGTAAGAATGCATGATATGCTACCATCATTGCTCGTAAAGAATTACATGGATACAAGGTGGGGTATAGCATAAAATATCTTCTGGAGGATATCCTTAGTTATGGGCAATCTGGTATCCGGCCATGTAATTTTGACATGCCCGTAAGTAGCTTTTTGGCAAGGAATAACTGCGCAGGATCGTCTACTGCAGCCGAATTGTGCGCATAACTGATAGCCGATACGAATGTATAAGCTGTGGAGGGTGCATACTTGTTGAAATGCAAGAATGTTTTGAAGGAAACCAACTGTGACGATGAGATGAGGAATATCTTACTGGCACACTGACCAGTTTTATTGAGGAAATCTCTGCATACTTGTATACTTGAAGAACAACAGATAGGTTATTGGGTGCGACAAGCAACTGAGCCAAGGGGCTAGAGACAGTGCTTCCTGAAATTGTGAACTAGAGAGTTTGTCAGGAAAATGATTGTTCCGAAATATGTTTTGATCTGAACATTATGTCATTTCGAAGGCAGGTAACTACTACCTGATGCACTAATTTCAACCAATTTCAAGAAAGAGACGTTGTGATTTGCCAGTTTATGGCCCCAAATTTCTACCGCAAGCACTGCTTGACCGTGATATGGGTAAGACGTGCTGGTCATTCTTGGTCTATCCACGATGATCCGACAACAGCCGCCAAACCCAAGGTACCAGCAGCGTCGAAATCGGATACCCAATTTGGAGACAGAAAATTAATTTCCGTTGAAAGACTACAGGAATACAAGCCAGGTATTAACATAGCCTCTAGCTTTATTCAAGCGAATGTGATGGTGAGCCTGTGATACAACTTTTGTTAAATCAGGCAGCGGACAAATGCCCTGCCAGGCACGACGAATTTACAGGCATAATTGTGCGAGCCAATGAGAGACTACAATTCCACAAGGGTTACCTTTTTGCGGTGCGAGAATTCAACCAGCATGCTTTTCAGTTTATGAATTTTGTCTTCTGGAAATGAAGCTTTCATAGTTCTGGAGTCCAGTTGAATCCCATGCATAACCATAGTAGTTGATGGGTAGTACATGTAGGTCTTAGCATGTTTGATTGGAATGCCCAAATACTCACACAAGTAAGTGAAAGTGTCGAGAGTTATAGAACAGTGGCTAGCGCCATTTGCACCGACGAACATGAAGTCGTCCAGTATGTGGATGACCTCTGATATACCGAATTTTGTAGCCATAACCGATTGCAGAGAATGACTTGAGCTCTTTAATATCTTATAGGATGTAGATCATCCCATGGAGAGGCACCGATACATAAATGCGGAAGGCATCATCTAAATAGATTTTTGCCATCAAGCTTTAGTGGCCATGTTTTTGAACTAGTGCAATCGCGATAACTAATGTCTACATATTCAACATATTAGGTCCTGTTCAATCGCACCGTTAATAGGCAAGGCAGACTTTCCAGGGAAAGTTAAAGTATTAGGTTTCTTTCTGGGGACAGCCTAATTTTAGCAAACCTTAGTGTCAAAAGCAGGAGTTTAGAAGGGACCAGCAATTCGACCTTTCGGCAACTCTTTGTCTAATTTAGCTTCTACGATAGCAGGGCTTTGCATAGCAGATGAACAATTACGCGAGACAGTAAAGGCATATTTTCTCGAGTGTCAAATATCGAAACCGTTGGTGAAACTTGAAACAAGTAAATCTACCTCAGGGTAGTTACTTGGCACAGTTTTAGCCTGATTCCAACCGGTGTTGGAAGAGTAACTCCCTTTGCCGCTGGATTTACACATGCTAATTTACATGTAAGGAGCCGGGAAGAATTCATTTGGCAACATTTGATGTAGTTCACAACCGTGGCATGTACGATAATCTGAAGTTTCATCCTTTGAAACAGATTTGGTTTTAGTACCGATAATCAGCACTGAGGATGGCGCGCTGGTGGCCATATTGGATATCTATAGAAAAGAAAATAGACAATAAACTTCATGCCTGCTTGATCGAGTCAATCATAACAGAGCTTCATGTACAGAAACCTCTCAATGGATTTATAAACATATATGATATATATTAGCATATATACAAACGCACATACATGTGTATAGCAATAATACCATTATTGGGGACGCTCTGGCGGCCATATTGGATATTCAACGGGTAATAAAGTTTCCAATCATCATTATTATTTTCTTCTCGAGTCCGTCAGGCTCATAGAAAACCAAATCTCGTGTAAAAAGGTGATTCAAGGTGTCGAATAGTCGCCATCAGGAGGATACTGTATGTATTATGGCGGCCATATTGGATTTATTCAAATTAAGGGCCTTCCACCTCCTGTAGAAATGGGCACCCCTTCTGAGATCATTTCTTATGCCCAAATGAGCCTCTCTGCAAAATATAGTGCTTTATTCCAGTCAGTCACGATCTTGACCTTAAGCCACCGGACTAAAAGTACCGAATATTTGGATTGAAATTCCGCAAGTAAATACTACAAACGGTCGAGAGATAAAATATAGTCCAAAGAAATATGGAAATCACATATATATTTTTTCGTTCAAGTTTTGTTTTCCATATTGTTTTTTATTTTTTCGAAATATTCAAAAGTTCAAAATGACGTTTCCTCGTCCTCAGAGTTGAGTGGACCGACCTGTAGAGCGCACTCGGGTGCATCATCTGGAGGCATTCTGGAGCTGCGCTCGCCCACTTTTCGGTCGCAATACGGTGCCCCTCCCCGGAGTTTAGCTGCAATCTTCCTCGCGCGCTTATCTAAAGCTGCATATGGTGCATATTATAGACCCAGACATACATGAATGGGGCATATTGTAGACCTAATTGTAATGGCATTCATCTGCAATATGTGAAGGAATTGCTTTTATGACAAAATATATAATCCATGTATGTATTAGCAGTGTACAATTGTGTGCTGTCCTAAGTGTTTTATGGGGTGGATGGAGGGTGTCTGGTTCCATGCTGCTTCAAAAATTTCTTCTTTGAAGTAGCAAGAATGCAACTTGTCTGTATGGCAAGCCAAAGTGCTTTTTATTCCGAATTTCCGATATTGGAAATTCTATTTCCGATATCAGAAATTGAATTCCCGATATGGGAAATTCTAATTTCCGATATCGGAAATTGCAATTCCCGATATCAGAAATAGAATTTCCGATATCGGGAATTAGAATTTCTCATATCGGAAATTCAGTGACAATTTCCGATATCGGAAGTGAAAGCTCTGGAAGCTTTACTGAACCTAGAATTGCAATTTCCGATATCGGAAGTTCAGTGACAATTTCCGATATCGGAAATATCAGGAATTGAATTTCCGATATCTGAAATTGTCTCCGAATTTCCGATATCGGAAATTGTAATTCTCGATTTCCGATATCGAAAATTCTAATTCCTGATATCGGGAATTGCAATTTCCGATATCGGAAATTGAATTTCCGATATCGAGAATTCAATTTCCGATATCAGAAAATGAAGGACATGAATTTCCGATATCGGAAATTGTCTCCGAATTTCCGATATCGGAAATTGTAATTCTCGATTTCCGATATCGAAAATTCTAATTCCTGATATCGGGAATTGCAATTTCCGATATCGGAAATTGAATTTCCGATATCGGGAATTGCAATTCCCTATATCGGAAATTGAATTTCCGATATCGAGAATTCAATTTCCGATATCAGAAAATGAAGGACATGAATTTCCGATATCGGAAATTTTAATTCCGATATCGGAAATTTCAATTCCGATATCGGAAATTCTCGAATAAAAAGCACTTTGGCTTGCCATATGTCTGGGTGGTGCTTACATGGTTCGTGGCTATATGACTGAAACAATGTTGAAAGTTATGTTGAATCCTATGCACTCGCTCACTCACTTGTGTCAAAATATATTGTATATAAGCTTAGTCTTCCAGAAGAATTGAGTAGTATATACTGGTAAATTTTGGGACATGAATTTTGTTTGAAACATGTGAACTAACACACAGGGGCTTATTACCGTTGTTAATTGGTTAATTAGGTTGATTACACAAGGTGATTTATTCCCTACCTCGACCCTCCCCCCTGTAATCAACCTAATTAACCAATTAATAACGGTAATGAGGCCCTGTGGACTAACATGTAAATATGCATGATACAAGCGAAATGCAAGTGAGGGTTTAATGCAAGCGCTCTGTGCTGAATCGATCGTTTCACATTTGGATATCCCTTCTTGCACACGCAGGTGCTGATACCATCTTATCGGTACCCAAAATTGTGAAACCACAGAAATACGAAATGGCACACTTCAACAAAATTCAAGTCACTGCTTTAACAATAAAACTCTGCCATAGCACTGGCAGGTGCATTCAGACAGCAGTTCACATCAGTTTTTTTTCACCCATTCTTTCCTATCTATTTAACATGGGTTTGTTAACATGTAAGCTTATCACTTATCCTATTGTTCCAAGAAAGGACCATTATGCTTACATTTATGATAATTCTGGCAACTTCAGGTCAAAGATAGACCAGTTATCATTATTAAAATATTTCCTATGGGCACATGTGAAAGGGAAGACAGTGGATGTATCAACTGCTGTACATGTAAACTGCTCTCTCAATGTGACTGCCAGTGATATTGATGCAGCATTCACTCCGGCTTCTCGGTATATTGTTAAAGGAATAATTTGAATTTTGTGCAAGTGGGGTATTAGAGCTGACAAATATCCCAGTTTAACCAAATCTGTCATAATTTTGTTTCTTTCGAAGACATATTTTCACAAATTATTGTCAGTCAGTTTTTAGCTGAAACGACTGTAAGTGTATAAGATCCATAAGACTTTCGACATTCGATTTATTTTCAATGAGCGCAATTAGTCTTCATCGATACCCAAATTAAAGAGCTGTGTCAGCTGTGGACATCTGTTCTAAATATTTAGAACAAATTTTATTTAACAATGTAATGAAAAGTTATGTGCTTATGAATAACAGTTTCATACATATGGGAAACAGTCCTGCCAGCATAGCTTAAACTGTGTTTCTCTTTAAGAGAGGTGGAATATCATGCCACATCACTTCTGAATGAAAGGTCACTTCCAGTAAAGGGGTTGCCATTGCAATGTAGAGAGGTTACTTCCAGTTGAGTGACTGGCGGAGAAAACGTAAATCTTGGAATTTCATGAAAAAAAAAATGCGAAAAACACTCAGTCACGTGGATAGAACTGGGCTAACCCTGAGTCAAATGGGTCATGAAGGGTCTCAACTTGAAGCGCGCTTCAATGTCGGTCAGTTGACAGGGGGAATCAAAGACTATGAATTCCCCCCCCCCCTTAAAACAGACTTTGCAGGGTGTACACAATCTGGAAAATGGACTTCACATGAATCCATGAGTATTTTTTTCTTGTGGCGCAAATTATAGTGTGTGGATATTTGTTCGGTTGAATTTCACAGGAAAGTGACGGAGTTCATCACCATGAAGCATTGAAGTAGTATATAGCGGTGATTTCGAGCAACATTTTTTGGGCACCGGGAAAATTCGCCATCTGTTGGTCCATGTTAAATCGCAATCGGGAACCCTCAAATTACGGTCGATAGGGGGCGCCACCAGCTCAAGGATCCAATCAGATCACCAAAAAACCCTGTCTTGTGTGTTTTATTCATAATGCATAAATGCCCAATGTGGAGATTCAGTCAAACTGAAATCATTGGTGTAGGATGGGGCCAAAATGTAACCCATCAATGTTAGAATGCAAGCGCACTATAGTAAAATAGAGAGCCAATGAAATCAGCTCACAGACCAAGTACGTGTTTTGGTCTAGGTTTGGAGCGGGCAATTCATTGAGGTGCGTGTGAAGGAAGACGGTGAGTGAAGACTCGTGAAGTCTTCTCTCACTCGACTAAAAAGATCATCTGAAATAACTACTCGATAAAAAGAATCTCTTAAAATCTTAAAATCTATACAGTCAATAAGAATGGGTTCCACTGTGAGATCTCCGTGGTAGTCAAAATCTCACTGAACCGCGCCAGGTCCATTTCGATATTTTGTGTATTCTTAATTGAGCTAAGATAATTTCATGAGTTCACAGAAAATGTTTCATTAGACACCAATTTTACACAAAATCGGTGTCCCAAAACGGCGATTGAAATCTGACGATAAACACAATGTTCAGTGAAATACAACGTTCTGGTCTATACTCAAAACACACTGCCACTGAAAAATTGACATATTTCATATTCTGCATTGTTTTGTTAATAATTGTCATATGTCCAGTTCACCCGAGGCGGGCCGACAGGCTAGTTAGAACCGTGTGGATATACACCATGCACATTTGCATTCAATCGCCACAGTCAACCCTATTGGGGTTAGAAAAAGCGGTTTTCTATATTATAAATTTACCAACAAACTAACATCAGATATTAGAAAAATAGACTCGATCTAATATATGGAGATTTTTGCATACTAAAAGGGTATCATCTAAAGGAGGAGTTTGGCGTGTGGACTGCACATGCGTAGTCTAGACAGGGATATTCCTGCGTTTGCACTACTTCTGCATTGTTTTGTTAATAATTGTCATAGCACTGTACGACTATCACTGACTGATAGAACATAGCCAGATGTCCAGTTCACCCGAGGCGGGCCGACAGGCTAGTTAGAGCCGTGTGGATATACACCATGCACATTTGCATTCAATCGCCACAGTCAACCCTATTGGGGTTAGAAAAAGAGGTTTTCTATATTATAAATTTACCAATAAACTAACATCAGATATTAGAAAAATAGACTCGATCTAATATATGGAGATTTTTGCATACTAAAAGGGTATCATCTAAAGGAGGAGTTTGGCGTGTGGGACTGCACATGCGTAGTCTAGACAGGGATATTCCTGCGTTTGCACTACTTCTGCATTGTTTTGTTAATAATTGTCATAGCACTGTACGACTATCACTGACTGATAGAACATAGCCAGATGTCCAGTTCACCCGAGGCGGGCCGACAGGCTAGTTAGAGCCGTGTGGATATACACCATGCACATTTGCATTCAATCGCCACAGTCAACCCTATTGGGGTTAGAAAAAGCGGTTTTCTATATTATAAATTTACCAATAAACTAACATCAGATATTAGAAAAATAGACTCGATCTAATATATGGAGATTTTTGCATACTAAAAGGGTATCATCTAAAGGAGGAGTTTGGCGTGTGGACTGCACATGCGTAGTCTAGACAGTGATATTCGTGCGTTTGCACTACCCAATAAGGGCGGAGGTTTATATTGAAGCTCCTGGTGTGACGTCAAACAATCCTTATTTACAACCAACATTTCTTTTTCCACATTCCGTCCTCCACAAATCCTCAGAGATTTACGCTTTGTATACTACTGACGCATTGGGCGTGCAGGTCCTCTGTCGGCTTCACCAGAATAACTTTTCTTCCCATTCTTCAACGTGGAATGTCCTAACGATATACGACATGCTTTCAAAAGTTGACAAAATATGCTTTAGGCTCAATTCTTTGAACGATAAATCTGGCATATTTTGTTAAATTTATACCTGGTACCAGAGACTGTGATTGTGCGGTCTCTGGTTTAAAATTTAATGCACCCGAAATTCTCTTATCGGGATATTTCAGGAATATCACTGTCTAGACAGTCTCTTGTAGGAGCTACTGCATTCTATTGTTCCACTTCATCATGGCTGATATAAAGATACAGATATCTGGGCATTGTTGGAAGTTGGAGACTTTGCACATTCGGATTTAATTGCTTTTGGCCACCATAGATAAGCTTGCAGAACTTGTTTCACCATGCCGATAAGCCGGGTCTTCATCTTAGCTTATCCGACAGACGAATGATAAAACGGGAGTTTATCTTTTAGATATCTTGGGAAGACGGTTATATTAGGGATTAATGTCTGTAAAAGTCGCCTGTTGTCTGCAGGCCCGACCTGTCTGTCAGTCAGAATTCTAATCATATTACGCTTATCAGGCTAACATAATGATCAACCAATCACAACGTGCATATGTTTCGCCAAGACAAAAGTGCTGCATGCGTTATAACCAAGCATACAGTGTACAGCTAGAATCAGTTCACTAAATTTGCTTGTGGGAGAAGTACACGCAAGAAATAATACTCGCGTTTTGACATGTTGGAGTGAGGAAACGGCATGCTGTTGGATCGAACGTAACTATCGTGCACCTATATGTATCTTGTGTAAATTTCAGCAAGGAGAAGTTAAACATGTGTATTCAATTTCTTCGCTACCCAGAGTGTGGGGTACTCGGATATGGATAGTAAATTAAGGCCGCATTTGTGACAAATTTGAGACAGGACAGTATGAAGTTTTACTTCTGTTTCATTTTTCTGTAAATTATATTACATTGAATTGTGTAATATTTCTACGTGTATTACCGGTGAATCACGTACATGTAGCTTATTTTATACGTTGTATTGGGAAGAGTTACGATGTCCTCTATATTACATGTATTCCTCGTTTCCATCTTATGCTACAGGGTGACCCCTGATTCCTGAAACGACGAAGTGGAAATCGCCAAGAAGTAGAGCTTTCTAACCAATCCATTGTAGTTGGCATTGTATGAAATAAGCAAAGAAACCCCACACAGTTTCCCTTGCACTTGTCGTGTTACGCCACGTATTACACACTCATATTATCCACGAGAGCGTGTTGAATGATCAAAATAAAATTTATATACCCTACACACAATAAAACCATATCACATTTTCATATTTGCATTAATTTCCAAAATGAAATATTACTATTGACAACATTTAAAGGATATTAAACTGTTGGTAAATGAAAGTATTTCCAATATATTTACAGCGCAGTCATTCCTTAACATTTGCATATATTTGCAGTATTTACCAAACTGGTTGCAAAAGTTCAGTTCTGCCATATATTTGCTGATCATATCAAACGGAATGGCATGCCCGTATAACCATCAGTGAAAGGGATAAACTGAATATTTGCTCTCATCGAAATATGCATATATTTACCAGAGGGGGAAATAACTTATAATGCTTCATTTGGTTTTCTTTACAGTCTAGATAAAATTAGATGAAATCTTAATATTTGCCGTGTATCAGAATTACCATTTCATGATGTCAAATCTTAATATTTGCCATATAAAAGAATTACCTTCTTATGACGTTAAAAAGCATAATGAACGTGTATGAGACGTACCTCTTGGGGGAAGCCGGTTGATGGAACTTCGACACTGCATTTCAGTGATAGGTTAAATTTAAATAAATATTCATATATACAAACACTTTGTCATACCTCTCGAATGTATTCAAAGAGTTTTATTTGATTAAATTTAAGGCAGTCTTGCCATAATTGGTTATTTTATATTTCCTGCTGTATGGAATATAATTTGATACTAAATATTCCATACCTGTGACCATACTATTTTGGGTATATGAAATATAGGATGCCATATCTATAATATATATCCCGTAAATGTATTTGTCATCTTGGCCTCTCCAAGCTGCAATGTACGGGTCATACGCTATGAAATACAAACATCCGCACTAGAGGGCATCTATGTAAAGAAGTGCAAACAGTGGCCTCTCCCATTAATAAGCAATACATTTCCCCAGTACGTGAAATCCGCCTTTTTGTGTAGTGGTGGTCTAGGATGTGGTGTTCTGTTTCTGGACGTTTCTTGTTGTGCGGCGATGTTGGCATTCTTGTGATTGTCATCCGCCTTCTGTTTTTACTCTTGTCCACCATGGTGCTGTTTTATAATATTTGTCGTCATCGGTGTTCTGTTTTAATGCTGGTCTTCCTCGGCTGTGTTCTTCAGTGTGCTGTGCCTGTATTACAAAGAATAGAAGAGTTTGTAGTTTCTTGTTTTCTGGTGTTATATTTTGCCACCGACTGGCACTATCGTGATCTAAGTCACACAATAACAATAACTAATTAGGTACTAAATATTATAAATAACAATATTATTATAATTAAGGCCAAATGTGAATGCTTGATATAACCTCCAGTCTTCTGCCCCTGCTAGAAAACCGGACGGTTAACATTCGTTAACGAGGGTTGGAGGTAAGGGAACACAATTGTAGAAATTAGTATTTATTTTTGTGAGTGACATTATTCGTGTGCGTGGTTGTTTCTTGGATGTGTGCTACTGATTTATGTCCTTGATTGTTGAATTGGTAGCGGCCTTTAGGTTTTAGAGACGAATGTGGTTACCGGCCCACACGGAACATGGTATCTCCGGTGCCCACATTGCCTATATTTTATTCCAAAAGAGAAATTTTGGCCAATATTGTCGCAGGGATGTTGATTGGTCTTGGCCTCCGGTTTTTGAGACTAATGTGGCAACCGGCCCACACGGAACATGGTATCTCCGGTGCCCACATTGCCTATATTTTATTCCAAAAGATAAATTTAGGCCAATGCTGACATAGTTAGTGATGCGCATGCACGGGGGTAGTGTTAGATACTGGAATAATAGCCAGCAGTTTTGATAAAATTTATTAAGGACTTGAATACCTGTTTTCTAATGGGGGGCTTAGGGTTTAATATCGCTGGTAATGTTAAGGCAGTGTTGAGTTTTTTTAATTCGTTTCTAAGTGCCTCGCGTTGTGGGTAGTGTTTTGAGCATTCAAGTAGGACATGTTCTATTGTTTCTTCTACATTGTTGCATGCGGTACAGAGTGGTGAGGTGTTTTTCAGAAGCATGGAGAGATGTGATTTAAGTCCGGTTTTGCCTAGTCTTAATCTTGTGATGATGCGGTCGTCACGTTTGCTGTCTAGCTGGAATCCACAACTCTGTCTTTTCCCCTTATCTAGAATACTATGTAGCCATCTACCTCGGTTTTCTTCGTTCCATTCTTTTTCCCATTTACTATCTATTCTGGTTCTAATGATGGAATTCAGTTCTTTGGTTCCTAGTCCTATATGCACGTCAGGTGCAGTTTTGGTGAGACTGTCTTTGGCTGTCCTATCGGCGGCTTCGTTTCCCCTAATGTCCACGTGAGCGGGAATCCAAGCTAAGATGGCGTCAATGTCATTGTCTCTTATTTGTGTACATAGAATTTCTATTTCGTGTATGAGGTCAGGTCTGCTGTCGGATTTGGAGTTCTCTATAGATACCAGCCCGCTTAAGGAATCACTAAGAATAACGGTGGAAACCGGTCGGTTCTGGAGAACCCATTCGAGGGCCTTGATTATGGCGACTAATTCAGTGGTGTATACAGACATATTGTCTGGTAGTTTGAAACCTTCGTGAATGTCAGTTCTGGAATAACGAATGCAGAACCTGTATTGTGACTTGTGTTTTTGGAGCCGTCTGTATATATTTTCAAGCGATTTTTCCAATGTGTGTCAATATATTCGAGGGCAGTGACCCTTATATGCTCTGGGTTGTCCAATTTGGTGATGTGGCTATGTATATTCGTGTCCACGTGTGGTGTGATTAGTTGCCATGGTGGTCTATTGACCTTGTCAGTGTCAGAGATACGAGAGATTGGAATGTCGTGTTCTTCGAATAATCGTTCTATCGTGTAACCGAGTGGTGCAGAGTCTTTTCCCCATTTTGTTTTTAGGAATTCGTATTCGGTTTTTGGGCCAAAAATTTTGTGGCATGGGTGGCTTTCGCCCTTGGCTATTGTTTTCCCTGCATATTTCATTGACAGCTCTTCTCGTCTTAAATGTAAGGGTTTTTCATTAGTTTCTATTTGTAGACTACATAAAGGAGTTCCTTTGAACGCCCCGGTGGCTATTTTTAAGGCCGAATACTGAAGGCTGTCTATTCTTTTCAAATGGGTCTTGCATGCTGATTGATACGCGATTGAACCATAGTCTATTTTGGATCTGATGAGTGTTTGATATAATTTGATTAAGCTAAGTTTATTGGCCCCCCAGTTGGTACCCGATACGCACCTCATACGGTTCAGGTCTTTGTTACACCGAATAATTAATTGGTCAATGTGGTCTTTCCAAGTGAGTTTTCGGTCGAATATCATACCTAGGTATTTGACACTATTCTTAAACTCGATTTTCTGTCCTCCTAGTGATAGCGTGATGTCTGTGTTCTGTTTATTTGAGAATAGCACACCGGTAGTTTTGACAGCTGAAAATTTGAATCCCCATTTATCGGCCCAATCGCTGACTGTATTCAGTACCTTTTGCATTATACTTGTTAATTTTTTTGTCGAGCCAGCCGATTTCCACATGGCAGCATCGTCAGCAAAAAGTGATTGTTCAATTTCAGGATGTTTTGTGTCAATATTCGTTGGCCAGGCCATTAATCAGGATGTTAAAAAGGGTGGGGCTTATGACGCTGCCCTGTGGGGTGCCGTTATCTAGCTGGTGGTCCATGGATATGGTGTTACCAATACGAACTTGGAAGTTTCGGTCATGAAGAAAATTTTTTATCCAGTGTTGTATTCTGCCCTTAATTCCCAGGTTGTTTAATTGGGTGATAATCCCGTCCTGCCATACACGGTCAAACGCCTTTTCAATATCCAAGAAAATTCCTAATGTATATTGGTGTTTGGCATTACCCTTTTTGATGGAGTGTTGGAGTCTGGCTATGTGGTCTAAAGTACTTCTTTTTTTTCGAAAACCGCTTTGTGTTTTGTTTAACAGGTTGTTGCTTTCCAGGTGATATTCAAGTCTGTTTTTGACCATGGTTTCCATAAATTTGACGTGAGTGAGATCGGCCTATATGACTTACTGTCTGATGGGTCTTTACCAGGTTTTGGTATTGGGATAACAATAGATGATTTCCATTTGCTCGGGAGTTGTTTGGTCTTCCAGCTGACATTAATTAGTTTTAGAATTAGTTCCTGAGTGTTGTTTGGTAGGTGTTTTAGGATTGTATACCCTAGTTTGTCTTCGCCGGGTGAACTTTCTTTTTTAGAGTGTAAAGCTTTTCTGTATTCATTGATAGTAAAGTCTCCGTTAAGGTAGTTTTCTATATAATCATTTGTGTCATTTTCCAGGGTCGTTTCTTGTTTGATTTTTCTGAATTCTGGTTTCAGGTTTCTATCGCTACTGTTTGATGCGAATGATTCAGCAAGATATTCTGCCTTTTCGAGATTAGTTCTCTTTGTTTTGTTTAGTACGGGTATAGTGTTAGTTGCTTTCCCTTGGATGCTTTTTATTTTATTCCATACTTTCTTTGAGTTAGTTTTCGTATCGATAGTGTTGCAAAAATCTTCCCAGCATCTTGATTTGGCTTCTTTGACGCTTTTTTCTGCTATTCTTTTCAGTTCCTTATATCTTTCATGGTCACTCTGGAGTCGACTTTTTTTGAATTTTCTGAGTGCTTTTTTCTTTGCTGCGATGTTCTTTCCACACTCTTGGTTCCACCAAGGCACTGGATTTTTGTTGGGCCGCGTATTCGTAACTGGAATATGCCGTTGTGCTATGTTTAGAAGTTTGCTGGTTATATTTTCATTGAAAGTCTCTATATCATTACTAAGTAGATCGTCACGAATTAGGCTTTTGCAATCGTTTTGGAAGCTTTCCCAGTCTGCCTTCGAGTATTGGAAGCGTGGGAGAGGGTCTGTCTTTTCAAAATCTGGTTTCATGCTAAATTTGGTTAGGATTGGAAAGTGGTCACTGTCTAATGTATCTGGTAGAACTGCCCATTCAGATTTAACTGCTAGTTCGGGAGAGACTATAGTTAGGTCAATTGCAGTGAGTTTACCGGTTCGCATATCTATTCTCGTCCCTTCTCCTGAGTTCAGAAATACGAGGTTATTGTCATCTAACCATTTTTCTACTGATTTACCTCTATCATCTGATGTGGTGCAGGTTTCGTCCCAGATTGGATTATGACTATTATAATCTCCGCAAATTATGATTGGCGAGTCATATTTTTGGGTGATTTTGTTCAGTTCTTTTTGTGATATTGTTTTTAAAGTGCCAGGGGAGTACAGGTTCACTATATTTATAGGTTTATTATTTTGGAACACACGTATAGCTTGCCATTCGAGGTCTTCACTTTGTGGGCTCTTGTCCAATTCTAGCTGTATGAGTTCTTCCTTAACTAGTGTGAGGTTGCCTCCCTTTGGGCCGTTTAGTCTGTCTTGTCTATATGGCGTATATCCCTTTATTGCAAATTTATTTTTTCCTGGTTTAAGAAATGTTTCTTGTATACATATGATGTCAGGGTTTATTTCATTTACTAAGATTTTGAGATTGTCTCCGTGTTTTGCAATGCCATTCGCATTCCATTGTAGTACGGTGAGTTGTTTATTGAAAGTTGGGTTGTTATGTGTTGCGCGGTGGGTCTAACCTATTGTCCCTGGTGTTCTCATATAGAGGTGTTGAGGGCGTTATTGTGTTTCCTGGGAGTTGATGTTTTTCTTTTGTATTTTGGATTGAATCCCCATGCTATTATTTCTTTGGGGTTAAATTCCCAATTCAAGAAGTCTTGAGCAATGCGGGCTATTATGTCAGCTTTGTTTGTTTTTGGGTTGGCATTGTGGACTGAGTTAATAACAATGTTAATGAAGCCTAGGAATTCGATTTTACTCATGCTAATTGTTTCTGGTTTGTCCTCGGTTTCTGACTCCATTGTTTGTTCTGTCACTGGTGCCTTATTGTTAATTGCTACTTCGTTCACAGGTTTTCGCAGGTTTATTGTTTCTCTGAGTTTTTGATTCACTTTTGCTTCTCTGACTGCTTCTGCGTAAGAGATGCCTTTGTCGGCTCTAATGTACTGAACTGCTTTAGCATTTTTGTAGTGAATATACCCTTTCCAGGCTGAGCTATGATTCTGCTTGCAGTTTGCGCATTTTTTATGGGTTTCTGTGCAGTGCTCGTAGCTATGGGGCCCTGAACATTTGGGACATACAACACTGGCTTTGCAGTTTTTGGCTGTGTGAGAAGAAATCTTCTGGCAATTAAAACATCTTTTTGGGGTTTCGTAGAAGGGCTTGACTGTGACATTACGGGTCCACAGACAGACAGTATCTGGGAGTTTACTTCCATTGAATACTAACATTATGCTAGTTGTATCTGTTTTGTCCTTTTGCAGTCTTTTAGCGAATACTACATTTTGCTTCGAGAGAGTAGTTCTAATATAGTCTAGCCCAACACTTAGATCAATTCCATAAATTACGCCTTTGCATTGCTCTCTTTTTTGTTGATACTGTTTTACCGAGACGGGTTTGCCAGCTAGGAGGTCTAACCTAAGGAGTTTTTCATACTGTGTTTTAGATTGGCAGTGGATTTTGAGGTCTCCTCCGGGTAATTCATAGATTGTTTTTACGTCTCCGGCTTGTTGTTGGATGTCTTTCGCAACTTTGGCTTTGGGTAAGCTCGTGGCTTTGATTTGAGTAAGGCTGTGTATGACAGCCACAAAATTGAAAAGACTAGGCCTTTCGGGGAGGGCTCGATGTTTTTTGGTGGGTGGGGATTTTTCAGTGTTGATTTCTGATAGCTTCCTTTTAGGTGTTTTTACGGTGGATTGGGAGGCTTCCATTGTTTGATTTGGTTCAGCAATGCCCTGAACATTTCCACTTTTATACGTTTTTTCTGACATTCATGTGTTTTCGGTGACCTCCGTGTACGACATTGTGGGGGTTTTCCACAATGTCGTCCACCTTCGTGTCTTTTCGGTAAAGTCCGTGTCTTTTCGGTAAAGTCCGTGTCTTTTCGGTAACATCCGTCAAGGGACTACTTTTTCTCCACGGAGGCAGACCGCATCACCGCGGATGAATACAAAGGTCAAAAAATATTTTTGACCTGCAAAAATTGGAACTCTCCTGTATTCGGAGGTATTTTTTGGTCACAAGACTGGTGGCGCCCTCTGGCGGCTATCTTCGGGAAAATTGTTCAAACAGAGTTATCTGCCCTTAAATGATCTAGAATCGGGTTTTCCTATACTACTGACGTGACTGTATTTAAACATTTGTACAACTCCTTCATTTCCATAATAAAGAAAACCTGGATCGTTAATTCGACTGAAGCGACAAATTTCTCCTTCCCTTCAAAATGTCGCCAGAAATTAATTGGAGATTATTGCTTTGGTCGACGAAAAGCCTTATTTTAATATATTTGAGAAAAAACGTTACATTGAATGTCAAAATGCTCTGAATGCTCTCATTATGTAAATTCCTGTATCGCAATGGCTCGTCTTCAAAACAGTGGACGCGTTTTTCACCACACTACATTCATATATACAGCTAACAGTAATGTCCTGTCCACATCTAGATCTAATTCAATATATTCCTCCGACGAAACTGAAACTGTTCACATGAACAGAACCATTCGTCAAGAATGGTTCGAGAGAATATAGAGCACTATCAGGTTTCGGGTTTTCGTTTCAAAAAAGAAGATAAGATAGACTGCATTTCATATTTAGAATAAACGTATATGTCCCTATTGTACAGGTAACCTCGCATCTTCGCATCGTAACTTCGCATCTTCGCCTTTTAGGTTTCATATTCTACTGCCGAACCCACGATGGCCCTTCTCGGCCATCATAGAATGTTGAATAATGGCGTCCAACTCAGCCTCGTTTTTTAACGAACATGCGCAATGACTTTTCATCGCATAGCTCCATCGCATAGCCCCATCGCAAAGCTCCATCGCATAGCTCCATCGCATAGCCCCATCGCATAGCTCCATCGCATAGCCTCATCGCATAGCTCCATCGCATAGCTCCATCGCATAGCCCCATCGCATAGCTCCATCGCATAGCTCCATCGCTTCATCGCTTCATCGCTCCATCGCATAGCTCCATCGCATAGCTCCATCGCATAGCCCCATCGCATAGCTCCATCGCATAGCCCCATCGCATAGCTCCATCGCTCCATCGCATAGCCTCATCGCGCATCGCATAGCGCGATCGCTTCCATCGCATAGCTCCATCGCTCCATCGCATAGCTCCATCGCGCATCGCATAGCTCCATCGCATAGCCTCATCGCGCGACTTTTTATCGCATAGCTCCATCGCGCATCGCATAGCTCCATCGTTCCATCGCATAGCTCCATCGCTCCATCGCGTTAAATTAGAAATGAAAGACGCGATGGCCCCTCTCGGCCATCATAGGAATATCATCTAGACGTAACGCTATGAAAACTTCGTGCGAAATGTTCGCCGATATTCTGCGTGATCCCATAATACTAGTAAGCCAATCACGACAATTTCTGACTTTTCTCTCTGACAATGATTGACGCTTCTTCGCTCGGCACAATCTTTTGATATTTTCTACCACCTAATAAAGCCAGACTTTTCGGCGGGAGTAAACTGTTTGATCTTCACGGTTCACCACGCGCAATGTCTGGAAATTATGCCATATTTGGATCCTGTTTCCCGATAATGTTTATATATTAGTCCACGTGCTACGCGTGAATTACTGTGGGCGTGATTTCAACAACCTAGCCGACTGATTGGCTAACAAATATAGTTTCAAATTCGCATGAGATGTATATAGGGCTGAATTCAGATATAATATTCCGTGATATTATATCTGAGTTTACTGAGATTGACTTCAATCTATACACTATTTAAACAGCATCCGCACTGACCACATTGATCCTTGGACAATGCTTTCTTGCTCCTATGGCGGCGACAGGTGCACTGGCACATGGGTCAAAGCGTGAACTACGATTCGTTATCGAGATCTCTCTCGTATCTTATTAGCCTGTGGCGGGTTTCTTAACTATGACAACTGGTATAAATATGATAATATGGATCAACTATTCCTACTATCCCAAGAAAAGACGAATAAGCTTATTTTTATGATAATTTTGGCAACATTAGGTCGAAAATAGCTAAGTTATCATCGATTACAAATAGTGTGTTGGTTAAAGAGATACTCAAGCACCCCGATTAACGAACAGGAGCTCATGAGGGCAGTCACGCCTCGGTGCATCACCCGCTGCCACCGAAGCTAGACGGCATTGTCCAAGATTGAACTTGAATTATAATGAAAATGCCCGATTGATGTCCAAGGTACCGTAATACAATGTTCAATGGCCAAAATTTCACAGCAGAGACAGTAATACTATATCAAAATATATTCCCCAGCAACTGTTTATGGTATAATTCAGTACACTGACTGGGTATTCTAAGAAGTACAGTGTCTGGGTATTCTAAGAATGCCAGTTTCCAGACAGCTCGGGTCAGTTGTTATCAACCTAACATAGCTTTATGGCAGGGAACAAAATATATACAGAATTACCCAATGACACCCCGAATTTGATCGTTTCCTCGTAATCTATCGATTACACAAGTCACTCATGGTGCATTTCAACCACTCTCAAGTTTGAATGGTCATTGAATAAAAAAGTTACATGATAGACACTCGACGACGTGTGCAAGATATTGGCAAGATATTCCCAAGATCAACGATGTTCAACATACACCAGTTTCAATACTACTGATAAGCAAATTGATCAAGTTGCGTGAAATTTATCCCAAACGTTAATGGGGAGTCCCAGTCATCACATTCATAACCAGAGCCAAAATTGGCTTCACTTTACGCCTGTACAATAGTTTGATCTCCATTTCGGTACGCAACAGATTCGTCTCTCCCAATCTAATTAAAATTAAATCCTATCTGCCCCCCCCCCCCCCGCCCCTCGGATATGTCGCTTGCAGGATCTAACCGGCTTGCAGTAACGCGAGTGTCAACCAATCCCGAGAGCTCTTCATAGTGCTTCGAAGGGAAAATATTGGTAGGTGCTTTCTGGTTGGCTCAGCCGAATCACACGCCAAGCTCTCGGGAAATCTCCTGATGTTGCCGCCCTCTCGCCAGGTTGGCACCATAATGCGGGATAGTATTATGAACTGATCCTTTGCGTAAACCTTGGGTTAAGCAGAGCCTGCAAGTTGAGTAGTTAAAATGCGGCCGTGATGTCATAAGACTATTAAATATTTATGAGCTGGGCGCTCTGAACACCAAGTTCAAATAAAGTCAGTAAGATCCTACTCAGCGACATATACGATTTGGGAGCATTGATAGGATTGCGTCTCTCTATTGTTCCCACAGATCAATTTCACATAAACTAGGATAAAAGTAACTCCGAAAATGGAAGTCCTTGTTATATAATATTCTATATTTCGGCTGTACTTATGCCATCATCAGGAATACATATAAACAATTGGAGTATACAGTCGGCTATATATACAAGTTTGAGTAGAAAAGGCGGTAATATACAAGCGAGCATTGGAGTTCAGCAAACAATGATCAACCACTGGTGGGAGTTACACTGAATATATTAGTGAGTACTGGTTAAACCGCATAGGCAATAGACAATGAAGCTCATGTTCACCTGAAGTCAATGAGGTCCTTTGATGCCATTATTCCATGATTTAGTTTAGGTGTTTTACTCTTGATATCAAGTGCTTCTTTGAACATACTGATTTTCTGACTTTGGAGTCAGTGAACTTGACCCCAGTTTTGATACAGGACATAGTCCCTCATTAAAATATTTACTGACACAAACATTTGTGATTTTTAATGATCTCCTGATTTCGAGGTTACAGTGACAGTAATAGGGATTAAGGATTTCGAGTTACGTTTTTCGGGCGCACGAAAGTGGCACCGGTTATTTGCCTATGTGAAATGGCTAGAAATGGCAAACCGGGAACCCTCAAAATTATGGTAAGGGAGGTAACTCCAGCTCAAGGTATGAGACTTTGTAGCGGTGTTCTGCGCAAGTGTGACGTCATGCATGACGTCACTTCCGGTCTGGGTGAATGGGGCGTGTGTATTCCTCCGCGGTGATGCGGTCTGGTGGTGATGCGGTCTGACTCCGCGGAGAAAAAGTAGTCCCCAGAATTCAAATACGCTGCATGGTCCGATTGGGTCATATGAGGTATCAATGTGAAGCATTCGTGAAGGGGCATCTGATGGGGTGGGTGTGGGGTTGCCTCCAATACAATATACAGGCCTGTATGGGGTATGGGAATGGTCATTTTTGAACATGATAGGACATGTACTGTCCGTGGGGTTTTC